>CM071934.1:12063818-12307067 GCA_016081115.2 Rehmannia glutinosa | reverse complement strand
TACGTATTGCTATATTTAATGCAATGGATGATGTCAGCAAATTACGCTACTTCAACTAGTCAAAGGTAAAATTTAAAAACGGAATCAAAACCTCAAAGATTTCTATAATTTTGAAACCTCACTGTTTTTGTTTTGTTGTTTTTTTGCATTACCCCAATCCTCAGAGGGTTTATTGTAATTATCCCTACAATCATAGATATCGAAGTTGAACCAGAACTGTTCACAGTAAACTATCTAAATATGTTTCATAAAAAGAGATGCATTAATAGTAAAACTTTGCCAGTCCTGTGCATCAATCATTAAAAGAGAGAATACTTGGGATAGTATCTGCCAGCTCCATGCTGTGAGAACTCATGCTGAATTCATGTTTGTTATTGACAAATGTACAGGCAGAGAAACATAAGCTATATTAAGAAAGCAAGTTTTACTCTTCCAGTAAAGTTTTCATCCTCTGTGCTATTCATTTATTGCTATCTCCTCAAATGAAGCACTAAAAAAGTGTCCATTCTGAGCATGTCATTTTATAGACCTGAAAAAATTAATAAATTGAATATTGTGAAGAAATGGATTCAGAAAGTAACTTTACTAATCAGATTATGAAATGAGGAAGAGAACAAACAACTCAAAACTCAGTCAGCTACAGCAGCCTTCAATATGAAACTAATAAGGTGCTGCCCACGCAGATTACACAAAATATTTACAGTGACGATAATTACCAAAAAATTTGATTGCCGTGAAATTAAAATATGAGAAAAAATAAAACATGATTGCAAGCACAAGCCAGAAAAGAGCAAAAAGGGAAGTTTGATGGATCATTGGCAAAATGGGGAGTGGGAAACAAAAGATTTAATAATGCACAACATGACAAAAGTACAGAATAACAAATAAGCTTGGCAGTTAAAAATTGAAACTCACCTTTCAAAGATGAAATGCTGAGGATGCACACTCTTAAATAACACCATAGAACTTGATCAAATTAAACTTCTGGGCAAAAGAAGCAGTATTATTGCCATTTGATGGTGTTCAATTGGGAGTATCCCTCGTTATCACACAAGGCTAAGTCCAGAAGAACCTGATAATATCATCTGCTGGTGGAACTCACCAGCCTCATTACCATTCCTAGTTTCAAGGCTGCCTCCATCATGGACAGTAATACCCAGCATTTACTTTCCTAATCCTCAGAACCACCATCCATTTCTGAAGAGCTTCTTTGTAGCAGCTTCTCCCTTCCATCCTCTTATTTTTCGAAATTGACTTGTATCTTAAGATGATTAAACATATACACAGTTTAGACTGTCAAACCAAAAAGAGTTCCAAACATATAAATAAGAAGAAAGAGAAAGAATTAGAATTGTCTCATCAGCAAAATATTATACTTCATTGACATTGCACTGAGTCGCAGATTTCCAAGTGTCTGAAAAGACTGAAACTCCGACATCCGCCCTCTGTCGAGATTTGGCGAGGAAGACTCCACTGGACAGCTTCTGAAAAAGGATAACAGAAAAAAGTCAACAACGCGTAAAAGAAATCTCCTTAAAAATCAATTGACCAAATATGAGTTATGACTAACAGAACTTTGGACAGCCACAAAACTAGTGCTACCTATTGTCATTAGCAATTGTTTGGCAAGTAGTTAGTATAACTAGAGATCCAGATATGAAGCTGAAGTTTGATTGCTCTGAACAGAAGATGACATAAGTGGAAGTGATGGATTAGTTACTGTAGTTGCAGCTGATTCAGTTTTTCTGCTACACCTGGAGCTAGGGAAGCTGAAACAGGACTAGTAGAAGATGCATTGAGATTTGCTGAGATCACCACAAACTGTGGGCTGTAAACAGATGAGCACTCCTTGAGCCTTCCGTCGAGCAATGCAGTGAGTCCTCCCCATAGCAGCAGCCGCCGCCATCGTTCTGTTCGGTCTTCAAGTTCAGGATCATTCACTCCCACTGGTAACTGCAGTAGTAGGAGAACTCATAACATACGAGCACACTTAAAAGAAAAGAGAAAATTATTGTTAAATGGCAGGTGTAGAGCCGACATGCCTTAATTCAAAATCCCCAAGGGTGGGATGGTGAAATATGGTCGCATTTCTTGATGGGTTGAACCTAAAAGATCTCTCCCGTTCTATGGCCTCAACTTGTTCTTCGGCTAACAATACAATAAAATCAGTTACCACAAATACCAGAACAAGAAATTGTTTAAAATATACGCGCTAGAAGTAAAGGAAAAGATGAACTTCAACCTGTCAGGATCTTTCAGGCTGATAGGTTCCCAACACTTGGACAATTGGAGCTTCTTTGACACCTGATCATTAAAGGAAATATATAAGTTCCACTTTCCACCCTTCTTTTCCTCAAACCCCTACTTTCAATTAATTCTAAGAGACATGTACCCTTCCTAAATCTTATTATCTCATAATTTTGCAGGAATGAGATCTAGATGATTGATCACCCACAAGTTCCAAAATAACAAAATAATTTCAGTTCATAATAGTTTCCCAAATAATCTTGCAACTAGTGCCATTGAGTTTGCTAATAATAGTAGGAAAGCTTGAGAAGATTAAAATATATCTAAATAGAAGGCTACTATTGCATAAGAATGCTTCTCAAGAATTTCTTGTAGTAATGTTGATAGTCTCAAACAACATAATTCAAAAACCAGATTATTGACTTCATCAGTTTTTTTCTTCTTTTTTCCTTCATTCCAAATTTAAATGCAAGAAACAGTTTGATGATAGTGCATGTAAGTATTCCTCGTCATCCCGAGGCTGACGATAAAGTCCAACCAACAGCCAACTTTAAAGAATCAGATTATATGTCACTCTGAAGCAAATTTTATCTTCCTCTAGCTCTTTTCATATTATTTTTTTCACATTGGTTTTACTATAAGCAGGGCTAAAAGAATACATGGAATGCCACTTTAGTAAAAACATCAGAACAATGAGACAAATGTTAAAATTGATGGACATGAAGTCGGTATAACAAAGAGTTTAAATATTTTAGGATCTATAATTGAAGAGAATGGAGAGAAATCAATCAATAAGATGTCACAGTTAGGATCCAGCGGGTTGGAATAAATGGAGGAGCGCATCTTCTATCCTTTGTCAGTAAAAATACCATTAAAATTGAAAGAAAATTTTATAAACGACTATAAGGCCGCAATGCTTTTTTATGAAATGTATTTGGCGACTAAATATGAACACTAACAAAAAATGAGGTAGCACGAGATGAGAATGTTAGATGGATGTGTGGATACCTTTATCGATTGGATAGAATAAAGAAATGAACACATTAGAAACAAAGTAGAGTAACAATTCGATAAATGAGAAAATTAGAGAAACACGATTAAGATGGTTTGGACATGTTTATAGGCAACTTTAGATGCATAGTGCGGCGTTTAGAAGGTAGGGAATCACTTACACAAATCAAAAAGAGCGAGAGGAAGACCTAAAAGTGCTTGGAAAGCAAACTATTAAACAAGACATGTTATATATAGAAATAAATGAAAATATGGCTTTATGGACAGTAAATGATGTACGATATGATCCAGTAAAGCCGACCCATAGTGGATTAAGGCTTAGTTTGTTGTTGTTGTTGTTTGTTGGTTTTCCGGTAAGTATGGCTCTACTTGCTGGCAAACAAAGTCATGCACCTTAACGATGCTGGGACAACTTCAACATTCTATCTGGTTTGTACTAGCCATGTCAAAGATCGTGCTTCTTTAACAACAAATCTTCCTCATATAATGATAAATCATAAATACAAACCAACAAACCTACCCAAACACTATTATTCTTATTCAGTATTTAGACTATAGGATGGATTAGGCAGCCTATAGGCCCTATACTACATTGTTCAAAAGCTCTCTAGTAACGGAACACTAACATTCTCCTTCAAGGTTCCTTCACTATCTCTTGATGATCAGTGCAACTGCCCATTTGGTTTTGCTCAGTTTGCAACTACGACCAAATAATTCAGAAATACATCAAATCTTGCTCATGGACATGTTAGCTCATAAACCAAATTTTTGTTTTATTGTTTAAACTGAGACTAGCAACATTTAGATGGTAGTCCTACAATCGAAATTGCAACAGATAGATTTTCATAATTTCACACACGGCATACATTGGAAACAACCTATAACCATATCTAGGACAAAAGTAGCATATAAACCAATAAGGCCAAATTTGACAAACAGCAAAAGTACAATATGGAAATTTGGAAAACCACAGTTCTGCACATACCATTCAAGAATGCATTGGAGGTGGAACTCATGCTTGCAGATAGTCACCTACAAGGAATGATTCATAAGATTTCACTATAGCGAGGGACAGCACAAAAAATTCTAGCAATTATAAACATGCAAAGAGTCACTCCTGTCAGGCACTTCACCGTGGAAGGATCACTATCACAAAGGCCTCGAGGCATATGCTACAAGTGTCAGGCGCAGGGATCCCTGAATCCCGCCTTCTACAAAAGCCGCAGCTGATGTCATGTGATTCTCTGGCTTCTTGACCTCATCCATTCCAGGAACCTGGAAAAAGTGCACAAACAAAAAGAGAAAGAAGCTAGTTTACCTTCATCTGTTAAAATTCTAATGAAAAAAACCCGTTATTAGATTTTTCTTCAAGCAGGTTTATTGGCAATGAGGTACGTAAATGGGAAAAGAAAACTCCAAATAATTTGCCACATTTCTCACTTACATCTGTGTTTAACAGTTCTCAAAAACCAGGAAACAATTTGGGGAGGGAGGATTGACATCATTCATTGCACGATAAAATTGAGGGATTTGATCCTAAATCATGAAGCCAACATAATTCTCCAGTGACATAAAATCGCTTACTAATCGGAATTAACAATGCTGATTTCCACGCGTTATATATACATAACCACATACAAATGACACGACGAACTAGCTGAAATATTCTAGAAAGAAAACAGAAAAAGCAATTTGAAATAAGACCAAATAAATACAACAGATCGGACAAAGCGTATCGTCATGACTCTGTAATTAAGTTTTTTACCTCCATGAAAGAAGAGAAACGTTCCGGAAACGAAAACGGGTCAGAATTGAAAAGGACGCCCATCGGTTTCTAAAAACCGCGCAGTGAAAATTTCCCTATGAGGACAAGAATTAACGGCGAGGTCCCATTCAAGCAAACCTCACAATTTAGAGAGAGAGAATAACGGGGATGTGTAAAGAGGAGATGGATATGGAGCTCAAGTTATTCAGCTTTGTTTAATGAGGATTTTATTCCAGTTTTACATGCTTATATCTTAATTACGACTTTTATATTTAGATATATTTACATTATATAACTATTTTATTCAATATGTATATATACACACAAACATAGGGATATGATCGAATGAGATCGGGCTTTAGTTAAGAACAATGAGGCAATATCTGAAGCCATTTGATTTAATATTGATAATTAAGTTATCTTCATCTATTTAGTGGTAGCAAAAGCAAACAAAAAGAGAAAAGTCTGTCTTTTTATTAAAAGGATATAATTGTAAATCCCTAATTTTTGAATTTGGTAATTGAATCTTATTATCAATATCCCGCGATTTTCTCTCCTCTTTTCTAGATTCACGTTTTCTTTCTTTCTTTTAGCTTCACCGCATCGTCATAGCCGCCTTTCTAATTCTTGAATTCGCTAGAATAGGATATCTTCATCTCTCCACCACGGCATCGGTTCTTATTCTCAGATTTTATTCATCCGCTACACTCCATCGTTCGTCTTTCGATTTTATTTAAAGGATAATTAAAACTGACGATTCTTATTCATATCTTCACCACTAGAGTGGACAATCGTCGAATGTTTGACACATATCATTTCCTATCTTCATCACGGTTCGCCAAAAACATTGTAAGTTTTTGTGATTTTTATTTTCTTTTGATGTTAGGGTTCCGATTTGGGTTTTTATTATCGACTTCTATTGTTCTTATTTGTTTAATTTTAGGGAATAAACTTTTAGGTATAAGAGATTTGCAAAAATTTTGAAGCTTGATAATGCGATGTAATCTATTTTATGTGGGTTTTAATTTTGGGGTTTGTTGAATGAGATATAATTGGTGAAGTAATGGGGATGCAGGCAGGTAGAATATTAGTTTGCGAGGCTTGGAATATAATTAGAGAGGATGATAAATGGAGAAGTAATGGGGATGCGGTAGAAGAACAGGGGAGATGGGCTTTTTAGTAGAGGTCGTGCATTCGTGGCAAGTTAACTCTTCATCGCATTTGTATAATAGATTTTTCTTTGGTTTTTTTCGGCTCAAAGAAGAAGTGTGTGGACATAATTCTAAATTCTATACACATTTTTTTGAGTCGAAGATTTCTTTATAGACTTGTAATATTCACAGAGCTTTTGTATTGTTTTATTTGATCTAAATGTCTTATACTAATCTAATGCATCTAGTGGATAATAGATTGTTTTTTATTGATGTAGCCTTTTGTGGTGACATTTTTGTGTGATGATAAACTCATTTGTTTTTTGTTATTTTGGTGGGGGCATGTATATTTGATTTGGAATCATGTCTTAGATATTGAATTACGTGTGTTTAGGTATATAATAATGTATATGGTTTATGTGTTGCATTTTCTTGCACTTATTTGCCCTTTTGTATGTTGGTAAACTATTTTTTGTTATTTGGTGGGGGCATGTATATTTGATTTGGAATCATGTGTCTTAGCTACTGAGTGCAGTGTGTTTAGGTATATAATAATGTGTATATGGTTTATGCTTGTGGGATGAGTTAGTTGTATGTTTTTGTAAATAATTGGTTCTATTTTTTACGTAAGTTTTGTTTTACCAACTAAATGGCGAAAAACAAGGGGAAAAGGGTCATGAGGGGAGTGGGGAAGGCGATGGTCGGGGAAAAAGAATTTATACACGACATTATCGACTAGGTCGAATCGAGGTGTTGGTGAATGCGCTTGTAAATCTTTCCCCTACTCGTATTGATGCGATTGTTGATATGGAAGTTTCTTTCTCTTTCAATTGTCGACTTCCCATCCAGCTAATGTATTGGTTAGTTACAAATTTAACAACTGCTAGCTCGGAGTACTTGTTGTTGGCTAGTATTAGGCGCATTCGCGACAACCGAATGATGTCCGAGTATTGGGGTTCCCTAAAGGCGGGAGCTTGATAGTGAAGAAAACAAAATCGGAGACTTGCGATTTGTGGCTGGATGGCCTCGCTATGTTTGGGAGGAGGATTACAAGGTAACAGAAGCAAAGTGGTGATAAAATGCGGAGTTTGTGGGGCGGTGATTGGTTTAGAAGGCTCTTTTTGATATTGGTTGAGTACCTTATTATTGGTAATTTCTAAATCGGATACGTGTATCCTCACTTATAAAAGCATGAGACGTCGGAAATATTAGGAACTAGCATGGTGTGAGCATACATTGGCAACATTGGTTGAAAAGAGAGTAGTTTGGTCGCCAGGAAGATAAACTGTTTTTTGCGGTATTATATCCCACTATTTTTTTTGGATTTGTTTGGAGCATGTTCTTTTTGATGTAATCTATGTAATTGCACGGGTATTTTATGTTGATAGAGTTAAGTGCGTGAGGCGGAGTGTTCCAAGGATCGGTCCCGTTGTCGGCTTGGAGCGGAGAGTTATGTGTATTTAGTGTTTAAAATATGTGTAATTAGTGTTAAATTATGTATATTCTATTTATGTACATTCGGGTTAGTGATTATGTGTATTTAGGTTTATATTATGTGCATTTAGTGTTTCAAATATTTGTAATTAGTGTTTAAATTATCTATATTCTAATTATGTACATTGAGGTTAGTGATTATGTGTATTTAGTAATTATGTGTATTTAGTTTTATATTATGTGCATTTAGTGTTTTAAATATGTGTAATTAGTGTTTAAATTATGTATATTCTATTTATGTACATTCGAGGTTAGTGATTATGTGTGTTGGGGTTATATTATGTGCATTTAGTGTTTGAAATATGTGTAATTAGTGTTTAAATTATGTATATTCTAATTATGTACATTCAAAGTTAGTGATTATGTGTATTTAGTTTGTAAATCTTGTGCATATACACTTGCGATTTAAAACACATGTTTATGATGTCCGGGGGATAAGCAGTGGTCGATTACCAGATTAAAATGTTTGTCCTCCGATGTTGTCGAGATTATATCTATTCTTGATGCTCTTAAAGGAGCAGTGAGGGCCTTGAAATTTGCCATGGTTAGGAACGTTGCAAAGGGCTTTTATGCTCAATTGCATTCGGGGTGGGGTTTGATTCGGATGATGGTATGGAAGGTGGATCAGCAGAATGAAGCCTTTTGGAGCAAGGCGCGGAGAATATTCTTTGCGATTGAGGCGTCGAAAGTGCATTTACGAAAAAGAGATGAATTTAAGAAATGGTGTGATGAGCGCTGACCAAGCCTTCTCTTGGCTTGACTCAAGATGCAATGTTGGTAGATGGGAGGACATTTGACACGTCTCGGCACTACGAGTTTATAGCGTGTCGGCGAAGAGGAGATGTGCGAGATGGTGGTATGGCAAGCATGGAGGTTGGGGTATTATATATGTTTACATTACTTATATATTATGATTAATTAGTTTTGCTTTTAAGTATTTTTTTAGTTCACACTATTGTAGGTTTTGTAGGTTTTGGAAATGAATGTTGGGGGGGCGGTGATGCAAGTGGGGATCAAAAATGCTAATGTATGTTTAAATTAGTAAAATATTATGTGCATTTAGGGTTGTAATTATGTTTATTTAGTTCTGTTTTATGTTTAGTTAGTTTATATTATGCATAGTTAGTTTTCTTTTGTGTATAAGTAGCTTTATTTTTATGTATTTTTGGTTTATAGGTGCAAGATTCTGAGATTGGTGGTTAAGGGGCATGACGCTTTGAGTGAGAAACCAAAGACCGTCGTATTTTGTCCCCATCTTTTATGATTGACATCATCAATGTGTATACGAGTTCATAATTATTCTTATTGGGTTCGTAGGATATTGAAAACGGAGGTTTGTGGCGTGAAACCTAGTGGTTGGGGAGGTCGAGGCAGCGCGACATTGCACTAAGAAACATCTAAGAAGGTTTTCGTAGAGCTACTAGGAAGACAAAGAAAAGTGCAGATCTTGTCTTCGCCATTTGTGACTAGACAGATTGACATCTCCTCGAAGCAAATCAAAATGAGAACATGATTGCGAAATGGCTTTTTGAAAATCCTGGGATGAACAAGTAAGGATTCGTTTATCATTGACTAATTAGTTTCATTTTTTTTATCACTCTTTGTTTTTTTTTTTCATCTAGAGATGATATTGTATTTAACTTAGGTGACAAACTTTTGTCGAGGAAATGGTGGAGACAATGTGTCCCGGAGGTTACATTAATGTTTCTATTTTAGACCTTTGGGCATGGATGTTGAATGGTATGGAGGGGCGAGGAGTAGCAGTTCAGGAACATATTTTTGCTTCCTGTTTTTTGGATCGCTACTCCTCCCCTCCATACCATTCAACATCCATGCCCAAAGGTCCAAAATAGAAACATTAATGTAACCTCCGGACGCATTGTCTCCACCCATTTCCTCGACAAAAGTTTGTCATAGGTGTTAAATACAATATCATCTCTAGATGGAAAAAAAAAAGAATTACAGTGTAGATAAAAAATGAAACTAATTAGTTGAATGATAAACGAATCCTTACTTGTTCATCCCAGGATTTTCAAAAGCCATTTCGCAATCATGTTCTCATTTTTATTTGGCTTCGAGGAGACGCTAACTGCCAAACAGTCACAAATGGCGAAGACAATACCCCACTTTTCTTTGTCTTCCTAGTAGTAGCTTCGACTGAAAACCTTCTTAGATTTTTCTAAAGCGCAATGTCGTACCGCCTCTTGACCTCCCGTAACATTTAGGTTTCACGCCACCAACCTCTATTTCAACATCCTACGAACCCAATAAGAATAATTATGAACTCGTATACACATTGATGATGTAAATCATAAAGATGGGGACAAAATACGACGGTCTTTGGTTTCTCACTCAAGCGCGTCATGCCCTTTGAGAACCACCAATCTCTTAATCTTGCACCTATAAACCAAAAATACATAAAAATAAAGCTACTTTATACACAAAAGAAAACTAACTATACATAATATAAACTAACTAAACATAAAACATAACTAAATAAACAAAATTACAACCCTAAATGCACATAATATTTTACTAATTTAAACATACATTAGTTTCGATTTTTCGATCCCCACTTGCATCACAACCCCCCAACATTCGTTTCGGATCCTACAAAACATACGATAGTGTGAACGAAAAAAATACTTAAAAGCAAAACTAATTAATCATAATATATAAGTAATGTAAACATATATAATACCCCAACATCTATGCTTGCCATACCACCGTCTCGCACATCTCCTCTTCGTTGACACTCTTCTCGTAGTGCCGAGACGTGTCGATAATGTCCTCCCATCTACCAACATTCGTATCTTGGTGAAGCAAAGAGAAGCTTCGTGCCTCATCACACCATTTCTTAAATTCATCTCTTTTAAATGCACTTTCGATCGCCTCAATCAAAGAATATTCTCCGCTTGCTCCAAAAGGCTTCATTACCCGTTGAGTTTCGATCCCTTCCATACCATCATCCGACGGCGAACACCTTTGCGGTAATGCGGGTTGAGCATAAGAAGCCTACGCAACGTTCCCAACCATGGCAAATTTGCGTCCTCGACCAAGTCATTTGGAGCATCTTGAAGAATATATATAATCTCGACAACATCGGAGGACAAACATTTAAATCACAAGTAATCGACCATTATCCCCCTGGACATCATAAACATGTGTTTTAAATCGGTAAGTGTATATGCACAAGATTTACAAACTAAATACACATAATCACTAACCACGAATGTACATAATTAGAATATACATAATTTAAACGCTAATTACACATATTTCAAACACTAAATGCACATAATATAACCCTAAACACACATAATCACTAACTGAATGTACATAAATAGAATATACATAATTTAGACACTAATTACACATATTTGAAATACTAAATGCACATAATATAAAACTAAATACACATAATAACTAAATATACATAATCACTAACTTTGAATGTACATAATTAGAATATACATAATTTAAACACTAATTACACATATTTGAAACACTAAATGCACATAATATAAAACCTAAATACACATAATCACTAACCCGAATGTACATAAATAGAATATACATAATTTAACACTAATTACACATATTTTAAACACTAAATACACATAATATAAAACTAAATACACATAATTACTAACCTGAATGTACATAACAAAAATATACATAATTTAAACACTAATTACGCATATTTCAAAAACTAAATGCACATAACATAAAACTAAAATACACATTCGAGATGAACAACCCATCGGCCCGGGATGACGAGGTCCCCTTTCTCCTTTCAATCCCCGGACAAATTTAGTTGCGCTCAATTGGTCTTCCCCATCAAACGGGGCTCGATAAACCCCATCCCAAACCTACCAAGGTCAATTTTTCTTATTGTTCCTTTCTTTAGTTTGTCCCCGCTCCAAGCCGACCTGATGGGGAATCCCTGGAACACTCCACCTCACGCACTTAACTCTATCAACATAAAATACTGGTGCGATTACATAGATTACATCAAAAAGAACATGCTCCAAACAAATCAAAAAAAATAGTGGGATATAATACCGCCAAAAACAGCAAGGGCCCATTAAATTCGGTATTATCTTTCGGCGACCAAACTGCTCTCTTTTCAACCAATGTTGCCAGTGTATGCTCACACCATGCTAAGTTCCTAACATTTCTGACGTCTACAAGGCTTTTAAGTAAGTGAGGATACACGTATCCAGTTGAGAAATTACCAATAATAAGGTACTCAACCAATATCAAGAAGAGCCTTCTAAACCAATCACCGCCATCCACAAAACTCCGCATTTTATCAGCCACTTGTTTTGGTGTTACCTTGTAATCCTCCCTCCCAAACATAGCAGGCCATCCAGTGTACAAATCGCAAGTCTCCGATTTTGTTTTCTTCACTATAGGCTCCTGCCCATTGGGGAACCCCAATACTCTTTGGACATCATTCGGTTCAATGCGAATGCGCCTAATACTATCCAACAACAACTCCGAGCTAGCAGGTTTAAAATTTGCAAATAACTAATACATTAGTTGGGATGGGAAGTCAACAATTGAAAGAAAGCAAACTTCGAATTCCATATCAACAATCGCATCAATCGAAGGGAAAGATTTACAAGCGCATTCACCAACACCTGGATTCGACCTAGTCGATAATGTCGTATATAAATTCTTTGCCCTCTTCCCCGACCATCGCCTTCGTCCCCACTCCCCTGGCCCTTTTCCCTTGTTTTTGCTATTTAGTTGGTAAAACAAAACCTCTGGAAAGAAATAGAACCATTATTTACAAAAACATGCAACTAATCGTCCATTAGCATAAACCATATACACATTATTATATACTTAAACACACGAGTGCATAGCTAAGTACACATGATTCCAAATCAAATATACATGCCCCCACCAAAATAACAAAAAACAGGTTTACCAACATACAAAAGGGCAAACTGAGCAAGAAAATGCAACACATAAACCATATACATATTATTATATACCTAAACACACGAGAATTCTATATCTAAGTACACATGATTCCAAATCAAATATACATGCCCCCACCAAAATAACAAAAACAGGTTTACCATTACACAAAAATGTCACTACAGGCTACATCGAATAAAAAAACAATCTATTATCCACTAGATGCATTAGATTAGTATATTACATTTAGATCAAATAAAACAATACAAAAGCTCATGCAATATTACAAGGTCTATAAAGAAATCTTGACCAAAATGTGTATAGAATTTAGAATTATGTCCTCGCTACTATCTTCTTTGAGTCGAAAAAAACCAAAGAAAAAAATCTATTATACAAATGCGACAAGAAGAGTAACTTTTGCCAAACAATGCGACCTCTACTAAAAAGCCCATCTCCCTGTTTTTCTTCCGCATGCATCCTCATTACTTCTCCATTTATCATCCTCTCTAATTATATTCCAAGCCTGCAAACTAATATTCTACCCGCTGCATCCCCATTACTTCACCAATTATATCTCATTCAACAAACCCCAAAATTAAAACCCACATAAAATAGATTACATCGCATTATCAAGCTTCAAAAATTTTGCAAATCTCTTATACCTAAAAGTTTATTCCTAAAATTAAACAAATAAGAACAATAGAAGTCGATAATAAAACCCAAATTGGAACCCTAACATCAACATAAACACCAAAATCAAAAGAAAATAAAAATCATGAGAAAACTTACAATGTTTTGTGCGAGAACCGTGATGAAGATAGGAAATGATTCATGTCGGTTGCAGATTGAGCCCTACCGTGGTGAAGATATGAATAAGAATCGATCACGTCTGATTTAATTATCCTTTGAATAAAATCCGAAAGAGCGGAGCGATGGAGTGTAGCAAGATGAATAAAATGCGGAGAATAAGAACCAATGTCGTGGTGGAGAGATGAAGATATCCTATTCAGCGAATTCAAGAATTAAAAGACGGCGCGATGCGGTGAAAGCGGGACGAAAGAAAGAAAGGAAGCGTGAACGGAAAAGAGGGTGAGAAAATCGCGGGATATTGATAATAAGATTGATTACCAAATTCAAAATTAGGGATTTACAATTATATCCTTTGAATAAAAAGACAGATTACTTTTCTCCCTTGTTTGCCACTACCATGACTAAAATAGATGGGTAAAATGCGGACCATTGAATATTAAATCAAATGGTCAGATGTGGTCTCATGTTCTTACCTAAAGGCCCTGGTCTCATTTGATCATATTCATATGCATATATATTATTAATATTAATTATGTTTATATTTTTTTATTTTATTAAATTGTAAGATTAAACCTACAAATTATGTGTTTTATATTGTAATGATTTTTAACTTTTAAAATTACAAGACTTTGTATTTTGAAAATTGTTGTATTTAACTCAATTTATTAAAGTATTTTATATTGTGGAGTTATTGTAAGATTAGCTAGTGATTCATGATATTTTATCTATTTTAATTATTAACTATTTTAAGTAAAAAAAATATTTTTATTAATAAATACAAAACGAGGACCCCGTTCCCGAACGGAGATTCCCATCCCCGCACCGGATGCCCAAAACAGGGAATGGTACGGAAATGATATTTGAAATGAGATTGGGGACGGAAATGGTATATTTCATACCTGCCTCGTCCGCCCATTGCCATCCCTAATTTTGGATGATTATGGGAAAGACATACGCTATTTAGCTTGCATAAAAAAGTGTAGAAAAAAAAAGTGATTTGGATGAGACAACATTATTTTCAAATAAAATAAATTTTGAGTTCTAATTAATTTTTAGTACTTTTTAAAGTGTAACTGTAATTCTGTCCAAAAAAGAGTAATTATAATTATTGAGTTCTAATAAATAATAGTAATGTTAATAACTTGATGACATGTGAAACATGCCAAATTACAAGTATATATTAATTGGTGACCCCTTTTATATCTCTGTCCACATTATTGGGTGATTTTATCATGTTCTTTCTTGATTTTTTTTTTTTTAAAGTGGATTTCTATGACCATTAGTTTCATTTGGATTTAATCATTGTTGTAATTAGGGATAATAATAGGTAGAATTCGGGCAGAATTCTATATCCTCCATTCCCATCCCCATCGAGTACAGACTAATATTTTTCTATTTTTTTCTTTTATTATTTATTATATGTTTTCAAAACTATTAATTAGGTTAGAAAAAAATAAAGTGTGACCCCTTAACTTTTTGATGCGGTTTATAATTGTGCTTATTTTATTTTTGATGTAGTTTATATGAAAAATAACAAAGTTACCTTACATTATTGGAAAAAAAATATGTTTTTACGCTCACGTGTTTTTCTGTGGACTTTTTTTATGAAGTTATTTCGAACATGTCTCTGCTAATAAAATTTCACTGAAATAAAATTTATGTCACAATTAAAAAATCAATCTTATACTCAAAACCCCAGAAACAATCAAGAAACATAACCTGAAATAACACACATTGAAACAAAATAAATTTAAACAATATAGAAACAACACAAAAACCAAAATAGAAACAACAAAATCCAGTTTTTAATCCAATACATTGAAACATCGAAACAATACTGAAATAACATAGAAACAATAAAAACAACATAGAATAATCAAGAAACAACATAAACAACACAGAGACAAGAAATAACATATAAATAGGTAAAAACGTATAAATGTCCAAAAACTTAACTCTGGGCATACAAAAGTAAAACAAAACAATACATAAACCAATGTCTAATTGGCATAAAGAAGGATTTTTTCCCCAAAAAATATGGGTATTTTTTTGTAGCATCTAGTTTATAATTGTACTTATTTTGTGCCCTTATTGTAAAAAGTTTCTAGATCCATACTCATACTCCTACCCATCGGATATTTAATTTCTATACCCATCCCGATACCCATCAGAGGATTGAGTATCCATACCCTACCCATACTCTATTACCACTTAAAATTGTATTTTTCTCATATTTGAGTTATTTCGATGACACTATGGATATTTTTACTAAATTATTAAGAGAAAAATAAGAATAAATAATAAAGATAAGGGTTAGCGAACTAAATATTATAGAAAAATCATAAAATATTAGAAAAGACAAAGCACGCGAGTTAGTGGATTTTGATTGGAATTTGGGAAAAGAAACTTATTTTTAAAATAAAAAATCGAAATGTATGAATAAAACATATATGTATAAATAAATATATATGTATATATTATATAATATTATTTAACCAGGTATCGGGTAGGGTATGTGTAGGATATACCTAGACCCACCTCCATACACATACCTGAAATCTAACTGTGTACAAAAATATCCTCCATATCCTTCCCCTCATTAGGGTCGGATATCGGATCCTCCATCGGGTTGGAGGAAATTGTCATCCCTAGTTGTAATCAATTTATTCCTTTCGCTTGTGTATTACATAATTCATCTTTGCCTCTTTGCTCTAGCTTATGTACACTATTAAGGTAATTCTTCTCTTTTTTTTTTAAGAGTAGCTCTCCGTAAGACGATCTGACGGTGTGACGGATTGCACTTTTAGGGTAAAAAGTGATACTTTTTAGTATAAATGTGATACTTTGAGTGTAAAAAGTGATACTTTGTGTGAATACACTTAATTTTAGTGTATTGAGACAAGGTATCACTTTTATACCAAAAGTATCACTTTTTACACTTAAAAGTATCACCCCGTCGCATCACGACCGTCTTACATAAGTTTTTGCCTTTTTTTTTTTTTTTTTTTTTTTGGGGTGAGGGGTAAAATGAGCAATTCTATTTATCTCACACTCGCTTACAAGAGACCGACTATATTGAGAATTAGTGATGAAGGGAGATGCTATTTTGAGGTCAAGCTTTTTAGTTTTAAAAAATTAAATTATATTTTGGTGTGTTTTAAAAAAATTGTAATAAACTTGAGTAAATGGAATAATATATGAAAACATAGTGCCCAAATAAAGTAAATGACAAACACAAAATACTCAAAAGGTTTACTCAAAAGAAAAAGGGCTCCTATAAAAAAAATATAACAAAAAACTTATCGCTCCATCAGTAAATATCTTTTTCATCATATATAATATTCAACGAGTGCAACGTCTACAAAGATAAGAAAAAAGTATTGAAACAAATTGGATCTTCTAGCATTTTGAGAAGTAAAATCATCAATAAGATCATCAAAATCAAGATTTTACAACACTTATTTTCAATACATAAAATTGTTCTCTCATTTAATCTTTCTTGCGATATAGTTGAACGCAGTGTGATTTTATTAATTTTAGGTTTGAAAAACTTCTCTCTACTAAATGCTAAGAATGGTCGGTCTAAAATATTCAATGAGTACAATACCAACAAAGATTAAAAAAGTATTGAAAAAATTGAATCTTCTAAAGCATTTTGAGAAGCAAAGTCATCAATAAGTTCATCAAAATCAAGATCTTCCAACACTTATTTTCAATACATAAAATTGCTAGCCCATTTAATTTTTCTTGAGACATAGTTGAACTTGTGATTATCAATTTTAGTTTTGAAAAACTTTCTCTGTTATTCTGATTAATAAAACTTTATAAGCAATGGAAGTATTTGGAAAACGATCCAACACTTTTATAATTTCATGTGTTGTTAAATATTAAGCCTCACTCCTAGTTTTGACATCTTCATTAACTCTTGATAATCCAAATAAAGCTTTCTCTTATTTCATTAGATTGAGTTATTATAGTTATGATACTATTAACATGACTTTCTCATCTTGTTCTTTGATAATGGATTTAATGTCAAATGATGAACATTATCGTAAGGAAAAGGGTTATGACCCCCTCAAAATCGGGGCCCTAGGCGGTCACCCTTGGTGACTACACTCGGGGCCTACGCAGGTAAAAATAAATAAAAAGGAGTTAATTGGTTGCATGCATGGACCCCATCTTCGCCATTCAATCCACATCTTCTAACACGTAATGTTTCAATACATTAGGTGAACATCACATATAAGGTAATGACATCATTTATACACGCGACAATTAATTTAAATAAATACCATATGAAATATCGGATAAAGACACAAAGTAGAAACTAGAAAATGTGTGGGAGTGGAGGGTTATAAGTTATAAAGGGACAGGTTGGACTAGACCCGACTTTAGGAACAGTAAATAACAAGGGACAAGGAAACAACAGGGGACCATTTTTTGAGAGGTGTCAAATCGTGTTATCGTGTCGTGTTTCGTGTCGACCGACACGATAATTACACGACACGATAAGGGCAAACACGAACACGACACGATAAGGATGCCTCCGACACATTACCTAACACGAAAATTTTCGTGTCGACACGACACGACACGATAGTGACACGATAAGTCAAAAATAAAAAGAAAATGATTTACTGCGTTAATACACGATCGCAAATTACACGATATGACACGATTTTACATTTTAAAATACACAACATAAATATACAAAATATCAAAGGTTATCGTGTCATACTAACGGTAAATGTGTCATTATCGTGTCCTTATCGCGCTTTCGTGTCGTGTTATTATCGTGTCGCATTTAACCGCGTCAACGCGATGTCATTATCGTGTCCTTATCGTGTTCGTGTCGTGTCCTTATCGTGTCATACTAACGTGTTCAGGTGTCACTATCGTGTAAACACGATAAAACACGAACACGACACGAAATTTTCGTGTCCTTATCGTCGACACGATAAGCGACACGAACACGATAAGCGCTAAACACTAACCCGCTTATTTTCGTGCGTTTTCGCTTCGTCTTTATCGTGCGTGTCGAAATTGCCACCCTAATTTTCAGGGCCCCGCTCTTTCTGCTTCCACCCAAACTACTGAAACCACCTGACCTCGCGCCATTCGGACCTCTCGACGCTGACCCATCGATTCCTAAAGTACAACCTTCATTTACGGTTTACCAAACTTATTTTTTAACTTCGAAACTTGTTTTTTACTTTTTACCAATCCTCAGTAAGATTGCATCTTGTCTCCTAGCTAGCATGTGATGCCACTTTCTCAAAATTTGAACTATTTTAACTAGAGGCGGAGCTAGATATTTATTACTGGGCAATTACAATAACTACCCCAGATTTGAGCTAATAACAAAAAAAAAACATACATTTTTTAAAATCACAAAAGTTTCGTGAAGTTTGATTGTATATTACACTTTACCTCTTGACAGTGTTGTAAAAATCGGCCTAGGCGCCCCTAGGCCGATCCGATTTTGCTCAAATCGGTCAAAAAAAACCGTTTTGGCTGAAAATCGGCCTAGGCGGGCTAGGCGACACCCAATCGTGCTAGGTGCTCTCCTAGGCGGCTGAAAAATCGGGCCGAGGCGCGCGCCTAGGCGCGCTAGGCGGAAGAAATCGGCCAAAAATCGGTAAAAAATAAAAAAATGAAAAAATAGAAAAATAGTGTTGTTTCTAGCGGCCGCCTAGGCGGTCTAGCGCTAGGTGCCGAGCCGCCCCGACTAGCGCCTAGCGATTTCTGCAACCACTCTGATAAGCAAAAACATTTAAAACACCCCATTTACATTTGTAAAAATATTATAGTTTTCATCTTACATTTAAGACATAATCAAGCATCATGGTTTTTTTTTCCGTAATTTTGAAACTTCTATGGTTTTTTATAACTACCCAAATCCTAGCGGTACTTCTTGTAATTATCCCTTAAACTTATGAACAAATATTCCACGCCGGATCCCTTGTTACAAAAATAACATTTTATCTAATATAATTTCAATACTAATATAAGGGATCTTTTATTTAAATTTTAGTGGTATTTCATTTCCTATTATGTCATGTGTATAAAAACTTAACATATTAATTTCCAGTATAAATGGTGGGGTCTTATAAAGGCAAGTGCTAGGAGATGATTTTCACTTAACTACTTCATGTGCAAAGATTTCCTATCAGACCGACCACGATTTTGGAATCGTCGCTTGGTTCCTCCAAATGAGGAACCAAATCAAAACCTTATGCTCACGGTTCGGCCCAATGGTTCGGTTTCAAATCGAACACGCCTTCTATATGGTTCCGATTCCGGTTAAGGAACCTTTTTTTAATTTTATTTAGAATAAATATTTAGCAATTTAGTTTAAAATAAAAAGAAAAAAGGAAAAAAAAAGAAAAGGACTTGCACTTAATATTGATAATAATATTAAGTTTTGAGATTAATATTAATAATAATATTAAGTTGCCTACGTATCCTCGTATAGAGGAATCAAAGTCGACGTAGTTCGCTTATCTCGTTTTTACCCTTATTATCTTTTAAGTGTGGCGTTGATCAATCACTATTCACTCATATTTTTCCGCTCGTTCGGTTGTATTTGTCTCGTGTCAAACTCATCGGACAGGTCGCATGTCGACTCTAATCCTTGTGTTCGTCTCTCCGCTCTACACCAATCATTCAATAAGCATTGGGCTTCTAAGGAGTCGGGATGTAAACACGAGCGTGATTTATCCAAAAAATTTACACGGAGCTAAACGTTTGCTATTGCAAAAGTTGAACGACATGCCAAAACCTCTTTTGAGGATTGGATAAGGTTGAATTCTTTTGTGACCACCATTTCAAAATATCAAAATGTTCAATATATGTTTCACTAAACTCGAAAGAAATAGTTAAATAATTCTCAAGCTCTACATTTGAGCTAGAGGAACCCCTGGATGTTTACTTTTTTCCTAAGTAATCGTTGTGCAACATTAAAAATATTATAATAAATATTTTACATTTCTTCTAGCATGTATTTACCAAAATAAGATTTTTGGTTTTAACCTTACAAAAAAGCGGTTCCATCACGGTTACAGTTTAACCGCAGAAGCGGTTCCACGGTTTTTTGAGACTAGAACCGGAA
The DNA here is from genome assembly GCA_016081115.2 of Rehmannia glutinosa. Taxonomy (NCBI): domain Eukaryota; kingdom Viridiplantae; phylum Streptophyta; class Magnoliopsida; order Lamiales; family Orobanchaceae; genus Rehmannia; species Rehmannia glutinosa. Next base: position 12,286,546 of record CM071934.1, on the reverse strand, counting down.
TCGAACCGCCTACACTGGTTCCGATTCTGGTTTTGGAGGCCGACCAATTTGATTACGATTTAGGGAACCATTGACCACTTGATTTATAATTTCGATTTGAAATATGGTTGCCCATTCATTTAGCCACCCCTATTCCTATCTCGTTAAGACATACTTAATCTGGTTTGGAAATCCACAAAAAAAAAAAAAAAGAAGTCAAAAGAAGGTAAGACAATGACAGTTGAATCCTAAAGCTCATAGATGTGTTCAGCTTTTTATATTGAATCATATTGAAAGAATTAATACCCTCCTATAACTTGTCGAAATAACTATTCCAGGTTAGGAAATAAATGTAGTCCCATTAAATGCCAAGAATTTTAGAGGAGCTTGATTTATATATAACAGACCAACATACATTTCTTGGCTGTCTACATGTCTATTGCATCTAGAATTTTCTTCTTGTTTCTGCTCAAAGTTCATCAATAATATAGAAACCAACAAATATAATCCCAAAACAGCAAAAATTACAAATATAATCCCAAAACAGCAAAAAATATTAATTGATGATATTACTGTAAACTCCATGTACTATTCGCGTTTTTTACCATATAAATTATTTTTGTTACGTTTTACCATATGAACTATATAAATTTGTGCATTTTGCCCTATATGGACAATTTTACCTCTAAAATTTTATTTTCTCAAAATAATGACAATAGTTCATTGTGGTCATCGAGCCTATCATCTTATTATATATAAAATTAATATTTCTTTAAAGTTATGGATTGTTTCAACAAAATGTAGCTAGGTAATTTTAGTCGATTTTTGGCTATCGACAGGATGTACAATTTTGATTGCTCTCTTTATACTCAACCTTAACAGGACATCGCATAGGTTTGTAGAAACACGATCAAAAAAGCAAAAATTGCAACGAATTTTTTTAACCGCTAACTTAAGACATCGTGACCAATCTTAAATATTCTTTAACCAATTAAAAAAGAAAACATATATAATTTTATTCAATTAGCGACTTAAAAGGAATACTCATGAATTACATTATTGTCAAATAATGTATGAATTTAAAAGATTTTTTTATACGTAAGCATGATGGGTGAGATATGACTTAATGTACCATTTTTATTATTTTAATAAATATAAAATTTTAGGGGTAAACACTATCCACATAGGGCAAAATACAAAAAAATGATATAATTCATATGGTAAAGTGTAAAAAAAAATAGCTTATATGATAAAACGGGATTCAATGTAATTTCCTCTTGTTAATATGAGTTTAAGTCCAAAAAGTCAAGAAATTACAAGCCACATACGAAATTGAATAACCAAATTATAAGAAGAGTGCTTCTACTAGAATAGTATTGGGTCATTTTCAATGTGACAAACTCATCATTAATTGCGTATAGAAAAAGTATCAAGAATTATTGCTCAGCAATATAAGAAATAAATAAAAACTATACAAAGACGACATTTTTAATATTAAAAAACACATATCTCATAATTGTACATTCTCAAATTCCCATTGTAATCATACCAAAAGATCATTCTAGGCTTCTAGCACCCAATATTTTCATCCCTGTACAACATAAATTTTCATTTTTTTTAGATTGGATTAAAAAGAAAAATAATTACCAAAGCAGCAGCAGTAACAAAGTATAAAAATATTTATAATATATATAAATTTCCCAGTAATTAAATTTAATTACTAGGTTGATATTTCACTTCTTTGAGAAGGACTCCTCCAGAAACCAGCACTGTAAAACTTATCCCACATTTCCTTCTCAAGCTCATTTACTTCCTTATTATCCGAAACAGATTCCAGAGCATTAACCATGGCGGCGAGCGGGCTTGTCACCGGGTGGATCTGAAACTCCGTCTCATCGCAGCCGCACTTCCGCGACGACGGCAGCAGCCCCTTCTTCATCAGCCTCTGGTGGCGTTTCCTTCTCAGCGCCTTCCGGCACAGCCCCGCCGGCACCTTGTACACCACCAGCACGAGGAGGTTCGCCAGTCCGCAGGGGCAACAGCAGCACACCGCCGCGCACTCCGCCATCGTCCCCCGCCACCTCCGCCACTCACCGTCCTCGTGCCGCCGCGCGACGAGTAGTCCGAGCTCTGCAGCAGCGGCTGCCGCCGGTCCACCGCCGACGGCGGCGCGCGCAGCACGATCTGCCTCGGCATCGCAAAATGATTTAACCCTAACCCGATCGAATTTCCTCTTCTACCCTCCTTGGTTTCCTAATTAATTCGTCAGAAACAACCAATCACACGCGTCCAGATGATTCCGCAGCCTGGAATTACAAAATTTGCCCCCGAAAATTGGGGGAAAATCGAAAACCTTCAAACATTGCATTGTTTGATTTCAAAAATTCGACTAGAAATTAAAAAAATTCATTTCTCGATTGATGTTAAAATTAGACTACCTGAAAAAATGGTAAAAGAATCTGAATGTCAGGCGACGGTGTGCGGCTGAAGGGGAGAAGCCGATGGCCGCGCTGCTTAAACACGGCGAAGGTGTGAGGGAAGCTCTGTTTTTTTTTCTTCGTTTTGTTGAATAATAATAATAAAAAAATTGAGGAGTTTTCCGAATAATGGGGAGAGTAAAAGAAACGTAGTACTCTCCGGCGTTTTTGACAAATTCAATTGATTGGCTTAGCTCTCAATGGCTACCCTGTTTTTCAGCTAAGCTTTTATTTTCTTCTACAAGAAATATAAAATACAATAGGGCCAGAAATGGAGGGGAGGGGATTTAAAGACCAACATGAGAACGGATAGAGATAGGAGAGAGAGAGAGAGAGAGAGAGAGAGTATTTCAATTTATTCAACAAATAATTTCAGATAATAATGAGAGTCTTTGTCATCACTAAAAAAAAATATTTCACTTTTTGGCGGAAAATCACTTTGTAGTATTTGCAAATATCAACTTCTGCTTCTAATTGCTTTCATTTAATCGATTGATTCTCGCTAAACACGGTTTGATTTTTACAAATAAGAAGCATTTTTATGATTTTTTCACCGAACATTCTCAACTTTTAATTCTATTTGCAAATAATATCGACCTTTAATTCTCAACTACTTCATTTCACGTAATAAATTATTTTTTTCCAAAAACAGAAATTTTTGCAAATACCCCAATATGTTGAGGTTCTATAAACTTAAATGGAATTTATTATATTTCAATAATATTACTATAAATTAAATGCATATTGATGACTTTTTTCCTTTTGACTGAATTGATGACTTATTTTTATCTACTTGAATGATATTAAAATATAGATTAGAAATACTTTTTTAAAAAGAAATTTTACCGAAAAAAATCCTATGATTGACGAGAAAAAAGGGAAAATGGCAAAAAGGGGACTAACGTGTTTATTTAGCAAAAATCAGATAAGACCTAAAAAAAAATCGCATCTAATATACAAGTACTTGCCACACCTTTGGCCGCCCGCCCAAGTTGCCCGCCCGCCGCCGCCCCACCCAATGGTTGGATCCTCTTACTCAAAAAATAAGAAATTTGCACCAATTTGAATTGAACCTGTGCCCGTAACCAAAGAGAGGTGTTATTCTACCATCTTTGGACCAATAGTCTTGTTGTTCATATTTAGTATAACCATGAATATAACCATGGATATAAAGCTTCATTATCATCCCTTCATTTTAGAAATTTAAATTCTTCGAATACCAAGTGAAACTTTATCCGAAAATAGTGATACTTTTGAGTAATAAATATGATACTTTTAAGGTGAACATTGATACTTTAATTTTTACATATTCAAAAATAAGAATTTTTGATATACGCATTCTAGTTTCATAGCTAATGTTTTTACATTGAAAAACCGATACTTATGATGGAAATAATGATACATTTGATATTAAATATGATACTTTTACGATGGACAATGACATTTTAAAATTTTAAATTCTCTGAATAAAAAATAATACTTTATCCGAAAATAGTGATACTTTTGAGTAAGAAATATGATACTTTTAAGGTGAACATTGATACTTTAATTTTTACATATCCAAAAAATAAGATTTTTTGATGTATTCATTCTAGTCTCATAGCTAATGTTTTTTACATTGAAAAACTGATACTTATGTTGGAAATAGTGATACATTTGATATTAAATATGATACTTTCATGATGGACAATGACATTTTAAAATTTTAAATTCTCTGGAAAAAAATTGATACTTTATATTAAAATAGTGATACTTTTGATAAGAAATATGACACTTTTAAGGTGAACATTGACACTTTAATTCTTATATATTCAAAAATAAGATTTTTTATATCAAAATATGTGACCGTATTAAAAAAACATGATACTTTATCTCAAAAATAGATACTTTTACTCATAAAAGTGGTACTTTTAACTCTGTCATATTTATTTTTCTTTTGTCACTTTGCATCAATTCATAAAAGTGATACTTTATCTCAAAAACATGGATACTTTTACTCATAAAAGTGGTACTTTTAATTGTCATATTTCTTATTACGAGTTAAACTAGGAACAAAAAAAGAGGAAAAATAAAAAATAAATATGATGTAGTTAAAGTAACACTTTTATAAGTATCCATTTATTGAGATAATGTATCAAGATTTTTTAATAGACTTGGGTTCGATTCTTAGCCTTTACATTTATAGGCATTTTTCATTTTTTTTTAATTAACAGGCGTATTTATGAATGAGTTTATATAAATTATTATACTAAAATTGCACAATGAAAGTACTAGTGGTGTAGTGGTAGAACACCACCTTAAGTATATTAAAGTCGCGAGTTCAATTCCGCATTGGAGCAATTTTTTTTTAAATAAGAGGTGCGGCTGGTGGTGGGGGGTGTGGCGTGTGCGTTGGGTGGGCTGGGGCTGGGTGGGCGTGGGCGTTGGTGGGGTGGGCCGCGGGGTGGGGCGTTGGGCTGGGGTGCGGTCGCGGGTCGCAGGTCGGGCTGGGGGATCGTTTACGGGATAGGATCCGTAAGACGATCCTGGAGACCTACTCGTTTATTTATTGGGAGTGTTTTTTTATTAATTATAAAAGTTTTAAGGTGTGAATGAAATGCACAAGGGAACAAGTATACGTGAAGGCAGCGTAGCCAAGGGATTCCAGAGACAGACAAACACAATCCTGGGGGATATTTGTTCTCATATAAATATGAATATAATACCTCTATCACAACAACAACAACAAAATAATAGACAAATGTTATCGTTGTAATAAAATAGAGCATTTTGTTGTGAAAATTAAAAGAATAATGAAGCGTTTTTTTTTTTTTTTTTTTTTTGACATAAAAATGAAGCATGTTCAAGTGGTAAAAAGGTTGTCGAAGTTAAATCTCATAAAAATATGTATATACATCTATTTAGTTTGATACTAGTTTACGAGTACAATTGTACAAAACATTATCTAATTTGATATATGTAAAATTTGTAATTTGATTCATTATTTACGTAATTTATATTCCTTAAAGAAGCTAATGAGAGGAGCTGATTAATATGGGTGGTCAGCTGAAGTTTTTTCTATTAACCATGTTCCAGTTCAACGTCTATTGCATTTACGTTTTTATTTTATATTTTTTTTATTCTACGTTGGTTACGAATGCAACGAATAGAAAGTCTCACAGTTATACGTGGAGGGACTACTAAAATTAGGAGTTTTATATATTAATAGCCACTGTTCTAAAAGACCCCGACTAGCTGACGATTAGTCTCCGCCTGCGCCGTCTCTCTTGTCCGCCACATTATTTTCCCAATTAGATCCCGCCTTAACGCCGCTCGTGTCCCACCTAACCCCGCCTGGGGTTCCGCCAGGCGCTAGGCCCCAATCTACCGTCCGACTAGCGCCTAGTGATTTTTAACATCATTAACAAAGCAGGAGTGATCATGACAACAGCATAATGGACAAAGTTTACTAGTTTCATTAACAAAAATATACGATTGCGTAAATACTCGATTTCTCTTTCTTTTGGGGATACTACAAATTTGTGACGAAATTTTGTCGTCGCAAAAGATCTCTTATCGTCACAAATAGTTTTTCTGTTGCGACACGCCGCCATGATAGCTAATCACAAATAAGTGTCACAATTGTATTTGTGATAACATATCAACACAAAGAAGTCGTCAGTAAAAATATTTTTCGGATGACGTGTCAACCTTATTTACGATGGCGTGTCGTTGCTAATACTTACTTAATTTTGTAGATTTGTCGTTATAAAAAAGCCTTTATCAAACACTTTTCATTTGTAAAAGTTAAATCAGAAATATAAAAACCAGGACCATCTCTCTCTTTTAGATTCGATTAAATGAATCGAAATTAGAATCGAAGCATAAGTTGAAATCTATAAACAATAAAAAGTGTTTTTGTTTCATATGAGACATTTTTTTAGTGATTGCAAATACTCCCTAAATTCCTAACATTATCATAAATTCCAACCACTAAAACACCAGTCAATATATCTTATCTGCGAATGCATTATTATCCGACAAAGCATGGTTTTGGGATGCATCAAATGATTGATTGAAGAATAAAAGTGCTTCCCTAAAAGTTCGTCCTTGCTAAGCCAATCATTAATATAATGCTACTACATGTTCATGATTTACTAATTTATCCCGACCAATATACCAAGTCTTACTAAACAGTGGTGAATCAAACACAAGCATATACGATCATGGGACTAGGGAACAATATTGTTTTGGTCCATAGGTCTCTTATCTGAAATTAATCGATTCAACTTGGACATACCTGAAACTTCTTTTTCCTCTTAAAACCTATTTTGTAACATAAATATTATTATAATAAATAATATGAGAATGTACTTGTTTTTTTCAATTATTATGAAAACTATAATATTATAATGGAGGGAAGACATCAACTTAAATTTGATCTTGACATCCAACCAAATGAGCGGATTCAAATTTAATTTGAACTCATTGTCCTCCCTACATCTAATTGATAATCCAAACACTTCCTCAATAAATAAATAAATAAAAGAACGAGTGGAGGGAGTAATTGCTCGACTTTTCATACTGGTTATTTCTATTTTTGAGAGAATAATATGAAAATTAAATTGTTTCGAAAATGATAATGAATTTTGAAAGTATAATTAAATATAAGATGAAAATGTGACCATGACAATAATTGATAGATATGATTATTATTTGAAATAATAAATATATGTTGTATTTATGAGATGATGGTTGACGCTTTTTTTTCGTTTTTTGGTTAAATTATAATTTTGTATATATTTGGATTGGATGACGTGTACGATATTATATTCATAATGTTGGGTCAACTGAAAAAGTCGCTTTCACGCGCGAAAGTCGAACTGATGAGCTGTTAAGACTTAGGTTTAAAAACATTAGAATATAGCTTTGCCTCTTATATTTTTTATTCGAATAATCGTCACAATCGAAAATTGATATCAGTTGAGTTAAAAATAACGCGCACACACAAAAAAATTGATATGAGTAATATGTATTCATTCTATAATGCGATTGAATTTTATATTAAATCTTTTTTTCATTTTTAATTATTTGCATTTTTTAAAACAAAAGTAAAAATAAAATTATTGTGTTCTGGTTGATTAATTATGAAATTTTCACCTTTTTGTTTATTTTATAAATTTTTTTCTAGCTTTTGCCTCATCGTGCCATACTCATAATGAAGAAACGCATTACCATGCCTATGCGTGATTAATTTTGTATGAGGATATGATCTTTAATTTATTTTATTACAGGCCTCAAATTAGTTATTCTGTATGATGTAGATTTTTTGATAAAGCGACAACGCCACTCTAGTCAACCCATTTGCAATAATCTGCAAATAATATTTCTGAATATGATCAATAAGTACGTGTCTTCATTTCAGCATTTTTGGTGAATTTTTTTAATGGGTTTGTGTAGGTTGAAGAATAAACTAAACTATTTAATAGTTAATTTGATATCAATTGATCGATTTGTTAGATTTAATAAATCAACTTATATATATTGTATCCAATAATAGCAAGTTGACTCGAGCTAGATTCAATTATTAATGAAATGAAAAATATTTATCAAAACATAAGTCATTTGATAAGAGGTAAAATCGTATTTTTCCTTTTCAATATTTAATTATTCATTTAATTCGTTAATCAATTATTAGTCCATAAAATTATTAATAGGGCTAAATCATTAAATAGGTCTACAAGGCTCATACTCCCGCAGTCCACAATTCCAGGTTTAAATAGCTCCTCCCTACTTATTATTTATTACATACAATTTACTGTCCATTTTCATGTACGCTTTGGATTATCCCTACATTCTGTTGACTTACGCATCAAAGGAGTTTCCCCAGTACAACTCCAAGGCTCTTCTAACTTTGTTTTCTTGTTGCAGGTCGGTTATCGACATGTGGATTAGACTGCGAATCAGAGTCAGATATCTTAGCTTGAAGCCTTGAATTACCCTAACTCAGAGTTAATTGCTCAAATTTCTGTAGCATTAGAGTTCAACATTTAATGTTCAATCAATTAAGTTCTTTCAAACTTCACTCAATTAATAATCAAATCAAAACTTAAACATAACGTTTAGAACCCAATTAAAATTCAAATAATTTTGAACGAGGAAGTTGGTGACCTGATGACAGGGAAGTCTGCGACCAAAAAATGCCGTAGAATTGTATGCTTTAGCCCAATTTGCCCATCCATTTTTTGGAGATAAATTTGCTCATCCATTTTGAATGTAAATTAACATATCGACTGGACTCGATTTATGTACAACACTAACTCGTGATAAAGATAAAAACCACCTTTCGAGCAAGTGTAGGCTCCCAAAGAGAGAATATGAAAGTTGAGATAAGAATTATGTTAATTCATCATGATTTCAGTCCGTTTCTGCTCTATTATATTCCTGACACTTTGTAACTAATTTAGGGGGGGACATCTGATATTCTAAAGCAAATAAACAAGAAAAACAAAAGTAAATGATTAAGATAATTCTCTTCACTCATAATCCTTCAACCATCCGGGTTTCTTGATAATTTCTTTTGGGCCTAGTTTCTGGGCTCTTCATGGGTTGGTTTACTCTTTCTGCTGCGTCTTTCAATATATCTTCTGGGCTGTGTCCATCCGAGATTGAGTGGTTGTATCATTGCCGCCCCCATGAAAATCCACCTTGTCTTCAAGGTGAAATGTCGGGTAAGTGCTACAAAAATCAGTGAAAGATTCCCATGTCGCTTCCTCCGAAGAACAACCATGCCATTGAATGAGCACTTGTTGTTGAGGTTCACCCTGCACTAATATTGTACGAGTCGCGCAAATCGCCAAAGGGATATCAACTGGCAGATTATCCACACTATCCCTGGGTAATTCATGTTTTTGTGATATCATGCTTCCTTTGAATAATTTGAGCAAAGAGATGTGAAAAACTGGGTGTATGCGGCTGCCTTCCGGCAGACCAAGACGATAAGCCATAGGACCAATACGCTCCAAAATTGGAAAAGGACCATAAAAACGTTTGGAAAGTTTGTGATGGTGTTGGCGAGCAACTGAAAGTTGACAATAAGGTTGGAGTCGAACCAACACTAGATCACCTACCTCAAAAGCCAAGTCCCTACGATGAGCATTAACTGTTGTAGTCATCCGGTTTTGAGCAGCTTGCAAGTTGTGTTTAAGAGCCCGTAGAAGGTCATCTCTTGAAGACAAAGCTTCATCCAAAGCCTGAATTGGTGTTGAACCCTTTGTGTATTGAGGAATTGTAGGAGGGGCACGGCCATGTAGAGCTTGAAAAGGAGACATCTTAATGCTAATGTGATAACTAGTATTATAATGAAATTCAGCCCAACTCAAGAAGGAAACCCATGTGGCTGGTTTATCTTGAGTAAAAACACGCAGGTATTGCTCCAAACACCGGTTTATGACCTCCGTCTGACCGTCAGTTTGGGGGTTATAAGCACTACTCATTGCCAATTTAGTGCCACTCAAACTGAATAGGTGTTTCCAGAAGTGACTCATGAATACCGAGTCGCGATCCGAGATAATAGAGCAAGGAAAACCATGATGACGAACCACCAAATCAACAAACAAGGAAGCAACTTTAGGAGCATTAAACGAATGAGGTAGAGAGACAAAATGCGCTGCTTTAGATAATCTGTCCACAACCACCAAAATAACTGAAAACCCCTTCGACAATGGAAGACCAGTTATAAAATCCATCGAAATGTCCTCCCAAATGGCAGCTGGAATAGGCAAAGGCCGCAGCAACCCTGCCGGAGCTTGAGTGGAGTATTTAATTTTTTGACATAAAAGGCATTTTGTGATGTAATCAACCACTGTCTGTCACATTTGTGGCCAATAGAAATTCGCAGCCAAACGCACAAATGTTTGTTTAACACCCGCATGGCCCCCACTTGGTGTATAGCGAAATTCTTGAAGAAGCATAGTTGTCAAGGAAGACTCTGGACTAATAACATATCGACCCCCAAACATTAATAACCCGTGCAAGAGAGAATAAGACCGAGATAATAAACCTTGCTGGTATTTTTCATGGAGATTTTGCAAAATAGGGTCGTGAATGTTTTCGTGTTTCAAGCGTTCTAGCATAGTAAAAACTGGGCTAGAAATGAGAGGGAAAAATACCGAGGTAGGATCCATGATCTCCTCATTACTATCTAATGGTACCTGAGAAAGTGCACCGGCAACACGGTTAGCACGACCGGGCTTATATTCAATTTGAAATTGGAATCCCAACAGTTTACGGACATAAGACTATTGGTCTGGTGTTTGAATAACTTGTTGAAGTAACTCTTTTAGACTGCAATGATCGGTGCAAATCACAAATGGACGCCCAAGAAGGTACTGTTGCCATTTAAGAACAGCCTCGGTGATGGCGTGAAGTTCCTGATGGTAGATCGACGAAGCACGAAGACGAGGCCCAATTTTCTGACTAAAGTAGGCGATAGGATGGCCGTGTTGCATGAGGACAACCCTAATGCCCTCATTCGATGCGTCTGTCTCGACAACAAATTCGTGAGAAAAATCTGGGATACGTAAGACTTGGGCTTCCACCATGGCTTTTTTCAGATCATTGAAACTTGTAGTTGTGGCTTCAGTCCACTCAAAGGCGTCATGACGAAGCAATTCCGTTAGAGGTGCAGCGATAGTGGTATATCTCGATATAAAGCGACGATAATACCTCGTAAGGCCCAAAAATCCCTGTAACTATTTTAATGTTTTGGGGGTAGGCCATTGAACCATAGCCTCTAATTTAGAAGGATCCGCCTTAACCCCACCGACAAACACAATGTGGCCCAAGTAGTCAATAGAATCCTTACAAAACAAGCACTTGGAAAGCTTAACAAAAAATTGGTGGGACAACAAGCAATTGAAAACCATACGTAAGTGTTCCATATATGTATCCAAATATGGATTATAAATCAATATATCATCGAAGAAAACAATAACAAAGTGACGAAGGAATGGAGCAAATAATTTATTCATGGCGGACTGAAACGTTGAGGGGGCGTTGATGAGGCGAATGGCATGACAAGGAACTCAAAATGGCCGTCGTGTGTGCATAAAGCTGTTTTGAACGTATCCTTGGAGTACATACAAATTTGATGGAACCCGACACCGAGGTCCAATTTGGTGAAAACTGTGGCACCTCCCAATTCATCCAATAACTCGTCTATTGTCGGAATATGGAACTTATTCTTGAAAGTGACAACATTTAGAGCACGGTAATCAACGCAAAAATGCCAAGAGCCATCTTTCTTACAAACCAATAAAACTGGGGACGAAAACGGGTTGCAGCTAGGCTTGATAATGCCATGCTTAAGCATATCCTGTATGAGATTATCCATTTCTGTTTTCTGAAAATGTGGACAGCGATACGGGCGGACATTAACTGGTTTGGTGTCCGAAAGAAGGTGGATACAATGATCAATGTCACGATGGGGAGGAATGCCTGTTGGAGCATGAAAGAGGTCCTGGAACTCATGCAAAAGGGCCAAAGCCGGAATATCCGTGGGAAAGAGTAATGTGTCCCCTGGTGGAGGAGTATCCAACATAAAACAACCAGAAAAGATAAACAAGTCGGGGGATGAATCTTGAGATAACAACGCCTGTAAGTGATGAATAGATATTGAAGTAGGTATGATGGTCTCTCCCTAGAGAGTGACTGGTTTACCTTGCCACTGGAACTCCATAGTAAGAGTGGAATAATCGTGTGATACACGCCCCAATAATTGAAGCCAAGAAAAACCAAGAACTACATCAGGACCATCGACTGCCAATACAAATAAATCTACAGTGAAAGAAATATCCCACTGCCCGTCGAAACTTTGAAGCGTGGAATTGGTTTGAGAGAAAGGCCAAGGCGCTCCACCAAGGTGGGCTTGATAAAGTTGTGGGTGCTACCACTGTCAATAAGAACATGAAACTTGTTAGACCCATAAGAGCCACAAAGACGGAGAGAACGGCCTTGGAGATGACTGGAAAGAGTGTGAAGAGTGGAAATATCGCCAACAACTTCATCATCGGAGCTAGAAAAAGGATTGCATGGTTCAGGAATCTCGTCTTCGTCATTATCGCAGCCAAGCAATAAGAGGTACTTGCTTTTACAATGATGGTTAGGACCAATTTTTTCGTCGTAGTTATAACATAGACCGCGATCTCGTTTATCTTGAAGCTCCGCCGGAGATAGGCGACGGATCGAGAGAGAAGGAGATGGTAACAATGGCGGAAGCTTGGGAGGAAGATTTGGTTGCTGAGATTTAGGGTGCGTAGGTGTGGAAGTGGAAATGGGCTGTGGGGGGCGTTGAGCCATATTTGGGCCCGTTGACTGGTGGGATGGATTTTGGTCCAAAGTAGTGGAAGGCCTATCTGGGCTTGGAAATTAGGAGAGGCTCTGAAATTCCGAGATTTTGTTCAATAGTTTCTCGAACTGGGCTTGGAAATCGATGACGGAACCTATCTGGGTGAGTTTCGACAATAAGCCCTCATAGTCTTCAAACATAGTGTGGGTCCAAAACGATGATCAACGACGGCTAAGAACGCCTTCCAGGTCGGAAGAAGACCATTACGGCTAGCCCATTGAAACCATGCAGCAGCACGACCGTCCAAATGAAAGGGGATAATCTGTAACCGGGTGTCCTCCGGTGTGTGGTGAAAATCGAAAAAAGCCTCAATCCGAAAGAGCTAGTCCGAAATGGCGGACCCATCAAAGCGTGGAATATCGAGCTTAATAGAACGGAGGGACTGGTGGTCTGTTCGAACGGTGCCGGCACGAACACAATGGTCTCTGACCAGGACCAGGAACCAAAACCAGGAGGCGGAGGGCCCGAAGAAGAAGAGGCCTCATGGAGATGAGGAACTGACCGAAAATCATGGCGGATGGCAGCAATTTTGGAATTGACTGATAACATAAATTGTTGCAAGGCGTTGTGGATGGAATCAGAGAGTGTATCTAGATGGTGTTGAGTAATGGGCGAATCGTCGATGGAGGACATGGTGATCGGAATGAAAACACCAATGATAAAGATAAAAACCAACCTTTCGAGCATGTGTAGGCTCCCAAAGAGAAAATATGAAAGTTGAGATAAGAATTATGTTAATTCGTCATGATTCTGACGATCGTTTACGCTCCATTATATTCGACTTTTTGTAACTAATTTGGGGGGACATCGATATTCTAAAGCGAATAAACAAGAAAAACAAAAGTAAATGATTAAAGATAATTCTCTTCACTCATAATCCTTCAACCATCCAGGGTTTCTTGATAATTCTTTTGGGCTAGTTTTAGTTCGGGCCGTTCATAAGTTGGTTTACTCTTTCGATCGTCTTTCAATATATCTTCCGGGCATGTGTCCATCCGAGATTGAGTGGTTGATTTGGTTGTATCAACATGCGTAACATATACTTGATTTATTTAAAACAACTCATCCAAGAAAATGGATGGTGAAAATTGCCCGCCTTCTTCTCTTCCCCTCCCTCCCCAACCACGGTAGCCGCCACCCTTATCCCTCGCCCCTCCCCCTTCCTCCTTCCCCCTCTCCCTCCCCCTCCATGCTTTCTGTTGGGAGGGCAGACGATGGCGGTTCCTTGTGATATTCGGAGGTAACCGATATTTTCGTTCCAGGGTGAAAGTGGCCTGAGCTCGGAGGTGTGTCTCGGTGAGTAGATGATGGGTCACGCAGCTGAGAGAGAGTTGGGTGAGGGAGAGACAATTTTTTGTATTTTTTCTCTTGTTTTTAGCTATAGTTGTTTTTTTCTTATTTTGTTTATATTTTCTTTTCCCGATTGATTTGCGAAACTCGTAGGCGGGTCAGTTTTTTTCGTTAGAGTATGTAGTGGTTGCTCGTGCCCGGTTTGTGTTTTTTTAGTGTGTTACGATCTCCATTAAGGAGTCTTTGAAGTCTCCGTGGAGTGATTTAGTTTGGGGTGTGTAGTTTTTAGTTCATGTTGTGAATCAATTGGTCTTACCAATTCCCCGCTTTTTTAGTTAGTCATGTCGGCTTTTAGCCTTTTGGCTACGATTGTAGTTGTAATTTTAGTTTTTGAGTTGTTATAATAAAATACTATCGTTCGTAAAAAAAAAAATTGCCCGCCCTTCTAATCTACAATCCATCAGTAAACTGGAAAGGGTCTCTGCCTAATATTTTGTTTCGTTAGTATTTTATTTATATTCTTTTAATATAGGCTGACTCATCCGGGACTTATTTAAATAGATAGCTAATATTTTCGTTTTTCTAAAAATAAATTAATTATACCAATCTGGACCGAGCGATGACGATGGATCTCATTACTCATATACGAAAATGAGAGATGCGTCAATACTTGAAATATTGACACACAAAATTATTAGGTCGTATTCATCCATAATAATTAGAAGTTTATTTGTAATCCTCATGAGTCCTTTTGTTTCAACATTATCCCATATATGCTGAATAATTCGGCCCAATTACGGCATATGCCTTTTATTCCCCGAAGAAATGTACAGTCATTAAAAGAATTTAATTTAAAATTAAACGAGGGGCAAGGCTTTTTCGAGTGATGTGACACACTTTTGATATTTATGACCGGGACGGAGAGAAAATTAGATGATATAATTATGAATGTTTACTCTTTTTTTTTTCAAAGTCTTGTGGGTTTGTTTTTAGATATATGGATAGTTGAGACTCGAATATACTTAACTAGATATATGGTTACTAATTTTGGGTGTGCACTTGGCGATATATCTTGTACTTGAGGCATGCAATAGCCTACAAATCATGTCAGCTAGTTAAATTGCACTAGAGCTACATACTTAACTAAATGATGCAGATGTGGGGATTCAAACTTAATATATTCCGGCATCAAAAACTCGGGATGAGATCTCTTATTCCACTTTCTCTATTTTACTTCATATTCCATATAATGGATAAATGATACGAACATGATGATGTCACAATTATATACGTGTCATTCATTCAAATTATGAATATAGAGTGAAATAGAAAAAGTGGAAAAGGAAATCTCAAACCTAAAAACTCATCCTATATGCACCAATAGACCACTCAGATGGGGCTTTTTTATTATGACATATTTGCACTACATGGAGCCGCGAACCGACATAACTGTGAATAATTCCATTTATAAAGATACACTACAAGAAAATTCCACCTGACCAACAAAATTTATCGACAAAAATGATTTTGTCATTAAATTTTACAGTTATCTAATAGAATATTGACATAATAAAAAATATTGTTTCCTAATTATACTAACAAATTACCGATAGATCACCGACAATTTTCAAATTTACCGATAGGGATATTGTGTGTATTTAGCAACCGCTTTAGATTCTATAGGTAAGTATTTACATATAATGATATTACCTACAATAATTTGCCTACACTTTACAATTACCTTAATATTTACCTACATATTTTTCTATAAGTAAAATGATTTTTCCTTGTAATGATATTTGATCTTGATAAGGGTTTTTTGATATTAATTCTTCTTGGGCAAGGGAGTTTGCCCCTCATGTCCTATAATTCAATTGGGCATGTGATTGTGGAGCATCACGTCTGTTTAATTAGAGTTCCGAATTTTCAAAAAGAAATTAAAAATATTAGTAATCAAGAGTCAATAAAAAAAGTTGAAAGAACATAAACTAATACAATGGATTTCCTCAATGCCAAGTGCCCAATCAAAACATGTCATAATATTAGTACAAGTCCATACCATTTGGGCCCAAAATCTAAGGCTGTGCTTGGTTGCGAAAAGTTTTCCAAAATTTTTATTTTTGAGTGTTTTTTTTTTGGAATTGTTTATGAAAAAAATAAAATTTTTTCAAAAAACAAAATATCATTTTTATCCAAATTAACTCATTTTTCTCTTTATCTCACACACTTCCCAATACCCACTTATACTATTTATTTATCTTTCATCCCCTATTCATAGAAAGAATTCGGTAATTTCTTTTATTTATCAGTATTTTATTATATTTATCTTAATCTTGATAACAAAAGGTATAAAATAAGATCCATATTGCTTATTTTTGAATGAATTTTTCATTTTTATTCAATTTTATTGCATTATATTTTGAACTTTTTTTTCCACAAACTTTTTCACAAACAATCAACATCTTTTAAAGATTCTCCATCACATCAACACAATCATTAGTTTTTCTCTACACATCCAACTTTCACTTTTAAAAAAAATTTCATCACTATTCTCTCAGAAAATGAAAGTGGATGGAATGAAAGCACAATCAATTACAACCTTAATTCCTCCAATTGAACTTATACATGAAATAGTAGACAGGGTGACCACGGTTCCGGAACCGCCGGTCCCGATTCTAAAACTACCAATTCTGGTTCCTCTACAATTCTGATTCTAACTGGAACCGTTTGTTTATCTTTAGATATTTTTAAAAATGGTTTATTTCAGTTACAAAAGAAAGGGAAAGAAAGAAAAAGACTTGGACTTAATATTCAATTAAGTTTTGTATTTAATATTATAATAATATTAAACTATCTATACATACTATTAAAGTATAAACGAATCAGACATCATGTAGTTTGCTTACAACATTTGGTTTAAAACATGTCTCATGTAGTTACGGATATAAAATATTACAATAAATATTTAACATTTCTTCTAGCATATTTTAACCAAGAAACATAATAATATAATTGTTGGTTTTAACCTTGAAATCGGCGGTTTTAATTGCCGGTCCCACCACGGTTCCACATACGGTTCTAATCGACAGTCAAAACCGATGGTTCCACAGTTTTTGAGACCAAGGAATCGGAACCGGAACCGATCTACACAGTTTCGGTTCCGATTTTGGAACCATTGACCAGTTAACGGTTCCCAGAACCGTTGACCACGGTTTCGATTCCGGTCTGGAACCCAATTTCGGTTCCGTTTGGCCACCCCTAAGTAGACTATTCCATGTATATTACTATTTTTTCTTTTTTTGAGGGAACATGTATATTACTATTATTTATTAGTCTACACTCCTTTTTATATTTAGATTTGAGATGAAGTATTATTGTGAATATCTACACAACATGACGTTGGATTATAGTAAAGAAAAAGGGAAAGTAACAAAAAGATAAATATCTTATAGGTCTAAAAAATTGTATATTCACCCAAGTGGCCAAGCATACTCGTAATGACAGACTTGGGTGTAAAATGGATTGTGAAATATTATACATAATAGTTCAAATATATAATAATATTATTGTGTGTATATTTAACAATTAAAAATATAAACAAATCAGAGTAACCACTAGCTTGTATTTATCCTCCAACCAAGATCTCAAACTTATTAATAAAACAAATCAGAGTATAAACCTAACAACCATACATTCAACTAATAAAACTAATTACAACTAACATAACCTGAACAAATATGCATGGAGGTCAACCGCCGCCGGCAAGGCCTACCATCCACCAATATCGACGCCGCAAAAAAAAAAAAAAAACATAAATATGACCACAAAATTTAGTTATAACCCCTAATGTTCCTGTGTTGTAAAATCCCTTTGTACATAACTTGCCAATTTTGGGGCATAGCCTCCAAATTTTCACCATTTTTCCGGCAAGAGGCGGCGCCCCCGCCCGCCTTGACGGATCCTTCTTCCCATAAGCTATCTCAGCCGTTGACTCCACCACGTCATCAGCAAATCTAACCTTCTTCTTGATCGGTTCATCTTTCACAGACCCTAATTCAAAGTTCATATAGCAAAATATTAATTATATATATACAAAAGATGAGGGCGTAGCCTCAGCTCCCCTAGCCCAACTATTTATTCCTCTAAAAGGATATATAATTTTTTTAATTTTGTTTTTCCTGTAGAAATAAGGCAATTAAAAAAATTTGGGATCTTGGGCAAGAGGTGCCCCTAAGCCCGCCCCAAAAAAAAAAAAAATCCCTTAGAGGAATTTATTTTTATTTCATTCAATAGTAGTGAAAATTAATGTAAATTACAAAAACAACAACACAGAGAGAGAGAGAGAGAGAGAGAGAGAGAGAGAGAGAGAGAGAGAGAGAGAGAGAGAGAGAGAGAGAGAGAGAGAGAGAGAGAGAGAGAGAGAGAGAGAGAGAGAATTAAAATACCTGTAAAATTATTAATCTCAAATTCCATTTTCTTCATGAAATTGGAGAGAAGGCGATCGTGGGCATGCATGGCAAGGAAAACCACGCTTCCTGAAACTGCAAAAACTGCCATGAAACCCGTTTTCAAAGAATTATCCATTGTTTTTCTCTTGCCTTCAGTTTCAATATATGTATATATATAATTTATCTGGGCTTTTCAAGGATAATTATCTAGAAACGTGAAAGGCAATATTAAAAAAACCATTTTCAGGATTTAAAGATTCTAACGTTAAGGACAAAAGAAGGTTGCATTTGACGAAAGTTTCAATGCAATGGGAAAAGGAAAGAAGGAATCTTGGTTGTTGGAATATAAACACTGAATTTTGGTTGGAGGAATTGACATATTTTTTGTCAATTTGATTATTTTTCTATTTTCTTTTTATTATATATATCAACATATTGACATCAATCGAATGTGGCAATTGACTTCAAAGATGAATTGTTCAAATCAAACCTAACAACTTTATTTTTCTATGTTTTCTGAGTTCACATTTGCCCCTATGTTTTAATTTGTTTCATAGTCAACCCTCTTTTTGGATGTCAAAGGGCATGATAAAGCATGTATTTCCTTGTAAGTTGTAAGTTCATTTTATCGAGTATTAAATAATTAATATAAGGTCAAAAATTTGGATTTTGGTTTTACCACTAGTAACGATAAGATTTACTTTGGAAAAAAATATTAAGTATAGAAAGAATTCAATCGGAACAAAAATAAGAGGTTAAATATTAATAAATATTCTATGCAGCAACTGACTTTAATAAGAGGTTAAATATTAATAAGAGGTTAAAAATACACAAAAATAAGAGGTTAAATATTAATAAGAGGTTAAATATTAATAAGAGGTTAAAAATACACAAAAACTTGTGTGAGACGGTCTCATGGATATATTTCATGAGACGGATTCTATATTTAAATAGAATTTCGACCAAACTCATACCCATGAAAAGAATCTATATATTTGTATGTGTTTAGGATCCGTCTCATGGATCTATTTTTATTTTATTGAGCGTGGGGAATCTAATTTCCAACTAGCCTCCTTCCTTTCCTCGTGCATGTGCATACTGCCGGTTGGAAACCAGGTGTCCAAGCCTCCTGGGGAAGAACGCGACATTAAGCGCATAAACAACATTTCCTTTCCTTCACACAAGGTTTTGTCCCGCCGACCATCTAAAAAGTCGTCGTAAAAATCCGTCTCTTAACTTAGATCCATTTAAAACGGTCTCACATAAGACCCACATGAAAATATATGCATATACGTTCACGTTTAATTTGCTTGGAAATTCCGCTTTATACTATAAGCAATTAACTGACTTTCAGAACATAATTGGCCAATTTGAATTTTTTTATATATTAAAGTACGTAAACCATTTATGTATAAAAATTAAAAAACAATTGTGCATACAAAATAAACCTTTTTCTAAGTTAAAATATACATGTACGTTTTTATTTCTTAAAAAGTTTTTATCATCATAATTCATAAGTAAACTGTAAAAGTAAAGCCGAACCAATGGAAAAGTTGCAATATATAGGAATATAAAAGGGGCAAATAATTAATGTGTCCCATGAAGATAATTTAGTAAGACAAGTTGAACGGTCAAAATGTTAACTACAAGCCCCTACCTTATTAAACTTTTCTGTTTCATTTTTTCCAAAAAATAAATAATAATATAAAATTGTTTATTTATTATTTATTTTGGAAGAGAGAAAGGCAGCCTCTTTAATTTCTACCTAAAAAACATTAAATGACAGTAAATCTCATTTAATAGCATTTGTTCCTTATTTAATATCTTTATTCATGACTAATGTTTTTTACTTTTTTTAGTAATACTTGTTCCTATTTATATTATATATTGAATACAAAAAGTATTCAATTTTCTTTTTGTCGTTTATTTATTTATAATTATAATATATCCTGATTATTATTATTATTTATTGTGGCGTGGAACTTTGCTTAAGCTCATGTTTTGGCATCATGAATGCGTGAACAATGAGACAACATTGGTAGCCAGCGGCGGAGATGGGGAGCCTTACCTGGCCCCAGTTCCCCTTTTTATTTTTGACGAAAATTTTTATATGAGACGATTTTATGGATACTTTTCATGAGATGAATCCTAAAGATAAATATAATTTGAATCCAAACCCAAATCCATAAAAAAAGACTCTTGTTTTTTGTATTTTGTAGGATCCATCTCATTAATATAATTTATATATGTGATCTCACATGAAACTTCCTCTTTTTTTTTTAAGTAAATTTTATTAAGAAATAAACAAAATAAAAAAATATAAAATATAATTATATAATTTGTTTTGAATTTTATATCCGGCACACCCCATTTTGATTTGCCGGCCGGCCCGCCCACGAGGCTACAACATTGTTGGTAGCTTAATGAAAATTGTAACTGAAATCGTGTCAAAAACAAAAACAAATTGCCATCCTACTTATTGCATATAAAAATCTTGTAACTCGTCGTTTGAGAGTGCAAAATTTAATAAGCGTGACTACTGACAAACATATCAAGACTAGATTGAGTCTAAGAAACGCCTTTTTTTTTTCTCCCCAAAAAAGTAAAAGTAAAGATATTCTTTATATCCTATTTCCAGGGCGTAGCTAGAAGGATCTAGCACCCCAAATTCCTTTTGTCACGTTTTTTATGTAGAAAAAAATAAAAAAAAAATTATATGTTTTTTAAAGAAAAAAATAGTTGAACTAGGGTAAAAAAATTTGGCTAGGGTAACCAACCGTATTGGCTACGCTCCTACCTATTTCACCTGATAATTATACATATGTTAATTATCCAATACAATGGAATATATAAGTGAAATAGGATTTTGGAATAAGAGATTCCGTCCGGCGGAGAGGAGCCGTTCCCTTCAAGGCAAAATGAGGCAGTGACGTACCGCGTACGATTACAATAAACTATCAGAATAAGAAGGCGGTGATGATAGATTTTCATTGACCCAAGCAAAATCAAAATTAAATGAGAAGAATAATAATTAAACCAGAAAAAAAGATCAAATGTTCTTGATCTACTCAAACTACAAATCATCGGTCCTAAACTTGGTGTTACATTGAGGGAAACAAAAAAATACAGATCCGTGTGCCTAACCCACTACCAGAAACAACAGAAACAAATCCATGGTGGAAAAGATTAAAGGATCCATATTTCTCCTCTGTTTTAATGAAACAACAGAATTTTGAACCCTAACTACTACATATGTTGTACATACACGTACTTAATTTAACGTAACTAAAATCACTGACCAGTTTCAGCCTTCGGCCTCTCTTGCGCCGCCTGAGAACCACCAGGGATGCGGCGGCGCCGGTGGTGTTTTCAGGAGGTGAAGTAAAAAACAGGCTGGAGAATGAGGTGGAGGCAGAGGAAGCAAGTGGTGGAGAAAGAGAGGAAGACGAGTCCGTAGAGTAGCCTGAGATCCATTTTTCGCTGATTTGGGGGAAAATTGGGTGGGAATGAAAGGGATTTTTGGTAAATTAATTAGTTGGGAAGTGGAGAGTGTGGAGTGAGATCCAAGATTTGAGATCCGGAGAATTTGATTTCTTTATATAGGGGTGGTGGTGGTGGAGTTGGATGACACAATAAAGAAAAAGTGCGGCAAAATGGGTAAAAGCAGAATAACTTATTTGGACTTTTTTTAAGGGATAATTACAAAAGCACCCATGAGGTTTGGGCTAATTACAAAAAAAATTCAGAGATGTTTCAAAATTACAAAAATATTCTGTAAGTTTGATTTTATCTTAAATTTGAGAGGTTAAATGTAATATTTTTATAGATGTCAAAAGGGTTTTTGAAATATCTTTTGCTTTTGTTGGGGAAAATGTAAGACGATATCAAACCTCAATGGAATTTTTGTAATTTTCAAAAATCATTGGGGTTTTTTGTAATTCGCCCGAACTTCATTGTCTTTTTTGTAATTATCCATTTTTTTAATACTAGTAACGTGCACGAGCGTGTTGGACGTGAACCATATAATTTTATTAATTTAATTAAAAATATATTATTGATATAATTTAATTCAATTTATTTTTATTATAGCTATATAACTCATTACGTACAATGAAGATTAAAAACTGAGCCTCATTCGGACAACACAACAGCAAGAATTTATGAATTAAATTTTAATAGGACATAGTGATGATATTGTGGATTAAGAAACTTATGAAAAAGAATTTAAATGAATTTGTCATAGAACTATGACAACTTTTATTGAAATTATATGTAAAAAAACCTTCACTTTGTGAAACACATAATCCACTTTAATATTGATAATTGTGCACCTAATTGAAGAAAGAAAAGTAAAACATGACATGTAACCTAAAGTATACTCCAACTTTATAAAATTAGTCCAATTCAATATTGTTCCTAAAATTTGAATTGTGATATACCAATTAAGATAGGTTTAATAATAATAATAATAATAATAATAATAATAATAATAATACAAGAGAAGAAATTTGTAATACAGTACACGCTAGCTGCATAAAGTTTTCTCTTGTACTATTTTTGTAAATGCAGTTGTCCTCTTCTTTCTTGATGTTGATAATTTTTTGCATACTTGTTTTTGATATTTTGAATATCGTCCTCATCGTCATTTGTGTTTGATAAATGGTTTTATCATGATTTTGATGATTTTATTTTTATACCAAAACAATATTTTTAAAGGTTGTCCAAATACTCCTAAATGATTTAAAATGGTTTTAATATTTTCCGAAGTATTTCCTCGAGTTTATTTTCGATAATATTGAACAACACTTTTAATGATTTTATGTCAATGGTTTTTTTCATTGAAACTATGTTTCTAAATCATTGTCCTAATACTCCCGATTGGTCTAAAATGCTTTTACTATTTTCGGAGTATTTATTGAATTTATATCGGACAACACTTTTTGTGTTAATGTGTTATTTTATCAAAACTATATTTCTAATGTTGTCCTAAATACTCCCGATCGGTTTAAAATATTTTTACGAATTTTTCGAGTATTTCTTGAGGTTTATTTTCGACAAAAATCGGACAACATTTCATTTAGGAGGTCGACCAGGTCGACCAAAGAGGCGAGTGCACTGAGAACACATTTTGAAATGAACTCGCGAAACCTCAAAAATTGGTTAGGGTGACCGGTCCCTATAGGGGGCGACCGGTCGAGCCCCCCAAGGACCGGTCTCCCTGATGAAATTTGCTGTGTTCTTTCTCAAATCTTATTAGTGCGCGACCGGTCGCCCTAATGTTTGACAGCAAAATTCTAATCGTTGTGCAACAGACAACTTTTCCCTAAATTGTGGGATTGATTTCTAACAGCTATAATCTTGATTTTAATTGCAATTTTTTTGTAGATATCAGATTCCAAGAGGAGTCTATCAATGATCAATCATCTCCTATAAATAGAGAAAAATTTGAAACACAACTATAAGAGAGAAAATTACAACACAACAAGATACACTCAAGAATACACTTGTTCTTACATTGTCTTATTTCTTGTTGTAATTTGCCTAGCTATTCACTTTCACATTCTTGAGGTCTAGGCTTTTCTTGATTACACTTGCACTATATTGTATTATCAATTATCGAGTTGTAATCTTGAATTTGGGTAATCATTCAACACAAGATATCCTTGTGAGTATTGTTGTGGTAAGAACATACTTGGGTGATCTAGGTGTTAGGCGTAAGAAGATTGTGGTAATCTTCTTGTTGAGGTGTTAAAGAATTTGGTATTCTTCAAGGTTGAAGATTTTGGTAATCTTCACAAGGTGCCGTTGGAGATTGTGGTAATCTTCAAGTGAGATTGTGGTAATCTCAAAGGTGGTGTTGAAGAAGAGTGTAGTGCTCTTCAAAGTATTCTTGTAAGTTGGTGTTATATTAATTTTTGGTAAATTAATAAAATCTTTTTCTTTTTGAAATCCATCCCAGGATATCTTTGGGGTGGTAGAGGATTAGGCCCTAGGTGGGTTGAACCTCTATAAATCGGCGTGTGTTGTTTACATTCGCACCTTTATTTTTGTCTTTGAGCATTCGATTCTAAAAAGAGGGTAAAATCGAAAAGATGGAGATAATCTATTCACCCCCCCTATAGATTATCGTAGCCGCTTGGACTTACAATTTGAAATTTGGATCTCGCTAATATTTTGGTTATCTGGCTTTTCTTACCATTTTATTTTCCATTTCATCGGCTTCTTTTGCTCGAGCATTTTTGGTAGATGTATTTGAGGTGTAGTTAGAAATATGATCGGGGAATTAAATGAACACGTGATCTAAGATTTACTTTGATTAGTCTTATCTTCTCTTTTTTGTAGTTCTTATATTTTTCTTAAGAGTGAGGTTAGTAGAGAAAGGAACACGCACATTCATATGATTTCAAACTCAAGTCAAGTCAATCGCCCTCACAACACAAACTTCTACCACTAAAATACAAGCTTGATTCCTTTTTGTCGTTCTTATATTGATGTATGTAAGCGTAGCCCTTTGTAGTAATTTTACTCATGTTCTCCCTTGTTCAATTATAACTTAGCAATAATTTGCAATTATGATACAGTAAAATAACCAAATCTAATTTAAATACCGAGCCATGCTACGGCCGCTCCTATACAAAGTTACATTGATTTGGAATAAGTAGAGATATGAGATACTAATATAAAGCTTATTCTATTAAATTAAAAAGTATGTATGTTTGAATAAATTAATATAGCTAAGTACATGTAATATGATTGTAATCATCAAATGGTTTGAGTCAGAGCCGAGATCTTTGCTCAGTCTACGACCAAAGGAAAAATCGGTTGAGCCAAACAAAGGTGATCATGTTGCTTATTTTTGGAGCTCACTTGTTCCAATCCATGAAAACGTACATAAAATGTTAGGGTGACCAGTTCAGATGTTTCGGGCCAAATAAAACCGATTCATTCAGGCCTCTATAATCGAAGCGGTTAACCTATAGAATTTTCTTAAAGGCAAAACCAAAATGGGTAACACACATATTTATGGGTGAAATTAGGTTTGTATCTTGGATTTTTTGTTTCTTTTAATTGGAGGAATTAAAATATCAAAAGTAGCTTTGATGAGTCGGATAAAATTAATGACCTTAGAATAGTGTTAATAAATTCAAGCACAATAACTCATATATGAATAATCAATTTATATACATTATAAGAAGAGAGAGTGAAGAAGAGAACAGAGATAATGCAATAAAAAAGTAAGAGAAAATCTGATTAATTTTAAAGATGAGAATAAATCAGAAAATCAGAAAATTAAAACCTTGAAGAAGATAAAAGAGTGTCAACAATGAAGTCATAAAAATTGTCGGCTTTACTTCGCTCTATAAATAAAAAGATGGGTCACTAAACGATAAGCAATCTTAAGGCAAAAAACTCTGCACTTACTAATCAAATTTTCTAATCGAGTTATTCGCATTATGCTCATTCTTTAATTTTCTCATGGTTTGTTCAGACATGCTTTTGAGTTAGGGGAAAAAGGCATTCTTAAACGATCTATCGAAAATACCAATGAGAAAACAAAATCGACTCGAAGACAAAATCTAATCTTTTCTGGTTGTCTTTTTTGTAACCTTCATGTTCCATTTTTTTATTTTATTTTTTCTCGGTCTATGGATTTTTGCTATTACATATTTGTTTCTCTATTCCTCCCTATTGATTTTCTTCTAGTTTATCTTGGAGATAATTCCTATGTGGTAAACATCCAAATTTTGTTTTTACAATCCTTCCATCTCCTTACTCGATTTGTTGCAGGTGGGACGAGACATCGTTTCGATCTCCGCTACGACATAGAGGGGCAAACTAAATTAGTAGAATCCATATCAAAATATATATGAATTAAGGAATCAAAATGGACATGAAGATTCTTAGACAAGCTTTTGATCAACTCATTGCTTAGTTATCTTTACTTGTGTAGTATTTTAACTAATTTCTATGTACATGATATGCATTATTATCTTAAAGGAATTGTTGATAAAATGAAAAACGAGTTGTCTTATGGTATATTTAATATTTAATAATCATATTTAAAGTATCTAAATACTTTATTCATCCGTCAAATACTAATAACTATTTCATAAATTGTAGATATATTAATGTTGAATGTCTTACAGGAGATCATAGTGCTTCCGTATTACGTTTGAGAATGCAACACAATGAATATTGAATGCTCAATAAGTGTATATTTAATATTCATTGATCAAGTTATAATATTATATTACTGATTATTAATTTTTCTTTATATTTTTCCCACTTTTCTTAGGTGTATAGTTTGCATAATTGATTAATATGGTTTGTGGTTTAATTTTATTTATATGATACAACAATGATTATTTTTCTTTCAATTTTGAATTTAAATTATTGATTGAATATTCCTGTAATACCCAACATATGATTTGATAATTATCATTTTCTATGTTATTGTTAGTAATATTATAATTTGTACTATTACTAGTCCTAATATGTAATATCCAACATGGTGTTCGATATTTATCGTCTTTTATGTTATTACTAATACTATAATTAGTATCATTTCTTTTGTTATATTACGATAATATTGTTCAGTCACCGTCAATTCGATTCATTCAAACTCATTCAATGATCCATCCATATATTTTGTTTTATCAAAGCTCAAAATCCATTTAAATAAGCTCGAGTTCCACTATGTATGGAATGTATGTTAATATTATTACTATTATTATTATTATTAGATTGTATTAATTATTTTATTCTTTCATAAAAAAATAAGAATAATAGGTCATTTATAAAGTATATATATATATATAGTATAACAATTTATTTGTATTTGGATTTTCAACACAAACAGACTATAACTAACAATTTCCACCTACTTTGTTTGACATTTCTGATAATATTTCCTTAATATTTTATCCATGAAAAAGCAGCTATAGACGTGACACCCCAAAATTTTTATATTTGGAACATCTAATTATGGAGTTTAGGATTTTTAATCTTGGTCCGATATAAGAAAATCTTTAGGTTTATTTATCTATTCAGTTGGCGTGATGATTTATTTATAAAAATTATCCATTTTATTAAGCCCATATAAGTATTTCTTTGGATTTTAAAATCATGCAGCATTTTATTTGTCAAATTTGAATCTTATCATCTTTTATGTTATGATTAGTAATGTTATAATGAAATATTATTTTTAGTCTTAGTATTTCTTCTTTTATTTTATCAAGATAATATTATTGGACCACAACTAACCTGTTTTAAATTCAAGCTCATTTTAGTCCAGTCTTATAATTTTATTTAACAAAAACAAAATTTAGTCAAACTCACCAAAATCAATTTAAATAAACTCCAGTTCCACCAAATTTATAAGTTCTCTTATATTTTTACCATTTCTGTTACTAATTATTTTATTTTATTTCTCAAAATATATATATATATATACTTAATTATTATCAGGAGTTTTATCCAATTTTTCTAAAAAACCTATTTAGATAAGATTATATCCATTAATTAGAGGAATTTTGAAACTTGTAAACTTCCCACGTCTCCTCTACCACGTTTTAACCTAATTCAAAAAGAACGGAAACTCTCAAACTCTTCACTTCTCAAAAATTCCACGTTCAAGCAACAAAAGGAGAAAACACCACAAATACTGTTTTTGAGGGTGACGAGGAACCGAACATTTAGGCTTTATACTTCCGAGCTTTGTGCATCTATCTCTTGCTATTGAGTTGACGAGGAACCGAACAATTAGGCTTCATACTTTCGAGCTGTGTGCATACATCTCTTGCTATTGAGGTAGGGATTTTTCTTTACACTTTTTAAGTGCAAAGTTTAATTGTCTTTATTAAATATGTGCATGTATAATTTTATGAATTCTATGTTTGACAATGTGATTATGATTGTTGAACTTTATGTGCATATTATAATTTATATGTGAAGAATTTATGTTTATTTATGTGAAATAGCAAAGTATATGCGTGGCTTCGGCCAATGACAAAGTATATGTGTGACTTCGGCCAATGACAAAGTATATGTGATGGCTTCGGCCAATGGCAAAGTAGCCTTCGGCCAATGGCAAAGTATATGTGTGGCTTCGGCCAATGGCAAAGAATATGTGATGGCTTCGCCAAATGGCAAAGTATATGTGATGGCTTGGGCAATGACAAAGTATATGCGATAGTTCGGCCAATGGCAAAGTAGGCTTCGACCAATGGTAAATTATATGTGTGTCTTGGCTAATGGCAATGTATATGTGATGGCTTTGGCCAAATGGTAAAGTATATGTGATGGCTTGACCAATAGCAAAGCAAATATATGTGTGACTTGCCAATGGCAAAGTTATATGATGGCTTGCCAAATGGCAAAGTATATGTGATGGCAAAGTATATGTGCTTAAATTTGTTAAATTATGCTAGTATATATTTAATTTGGACAATTCGAATCCCTCACGAGTATGTGTAACTCACCCCTATTATCCAAACTATTTTGATTAAATGGGTGGATGTCTTTTGCCGATCTCGGGATAGCCGAAGACTTCATACTTTAGTTATTTAAATTTTAGATCTGGATTTGGTTTTCAAATTCAAAATAAATGCGACGTCTATCTCTTAATTTATTGTAATATTATTAATATGTATTTTCAAACTGAGCTAATACTCTAAGGTTGCTTATTTCAGAATTATTTTTTATTAATTTATTTTAAACTTCATTATTGCTTTTGCCCGCGTTATCTATTTTATTTGAATATATATATATAATTAAAGTGGCCCAATGAATTTTTTATAAATAGACTATGTTATATAAAATCAGAGTAGCGCAGCGGAAAAGTGATGGATTTTTGGGTTTATTAATAAAATAATTCCACTTGTTTTTGAGATGTCTCTTATTCGTGCACATTTAAATACACCTTCTTATTATATTAAGTTTTTAAAAAAAAATTAAATGCATTCTTTATTTTAGTAACGCTCAAAAAAATCTTTATAAAAAGTGGGCGTTGCAATTCCAATTATAATTGATAGCTTATTTTTATCTTCACTTCTAGAATATAAATATTTAATTTAATCATCAAGAATATGAGTCAAAATAATAGTAGGGCCTAAGCTTGCAAGGATCAAAAACTATTTTTCATCGCTCTAAACAAAAAGGCACAAGTGGTGAGACTTAATATTGTAGCAGAGCTGATTCCAAATATAAAACTACTTTGGAGATGGACAAAAAAGAGGAAGACATCCAATATATCAAACGCCACATAAAAAAACACAAGAAAGATGATATTCTAATTTCAAGTGATGGCGAGACACACTTCAAAGTTTTAAAAATGATTAGGCAAAAAAAAAAAAAAAATCAACGCCGAATACTAAGAAGAAAGTGACCAGTTAGAAATAATAATCAAGAAGAGGATTGATACAAAATGAATTCATGAAATAACTTATTTTTAGTTACATTGCTTTTTAGTTTTTTGATGTCCATTGTATTTAATTAGTTCAATGATAATATCATTTAAGTTCTGTTTTGTTCAAATTTCCAAATCATGTTTCACCTACGTACTAAGATCTACTTCACATAATATATAAGGTTAACTTTAATCATGCAAAAATTATTTTAAGATCAAAATACATGAACGACTCTCACGATAAATACAACTAATTTTATCAATAATAATTAGTAAAATTATTTTGATTACGTGCAACGCACATGCATCTTACTACTATAAAAAAAATACTTAAAAGCTAATTACAAATAAGGAATTTTGGGTTATTAACAAATATTTACCATAGCATAGCCTAATCTGGAAAACAAAATTACTGTGCTGTTACCTTAATGACAGATCATAATTTAAGCGTCACTCCAGTCACCATCCCCGTCTCCATCATCACTTCCAACAGCAATGACATAGTAAATAGCAGGGTAAGCCTAAGTAACTTGCATTTGCTTTCTCCAGAATTGCAGTGACTTGGACGTTGGATCACACTGTTAAAAATCTCCGCCTGGCCGACATTACTCGCCAGCGCTAGGACTCCCTTATCCGCCTATAATTTTTTTTTCCGATTAGGCTCCGCCTAACCCCACCCAAGTCCCGCCTAACCCCGCCCAGGCTCTGCCTAGGCGCTAGGCCCCAACCTGTCGCCCGAGCGCCTAGCGCTTTTTAGAACACTGGAAAATGGATAGTTACAAAAACACCCCTAAGGTTTGGGTTAATTACAAAAAAATCCAGTTATGTTTCCAAAGTAAAAAAACTCCTTCAGGTTTCGTTTTGTCTTGAATTTAAGGGGGTAATTGTAATATTTTTGCAAATGTAAGGGATTTTTTGAAATATTTTTGAAAATCACTGGGAAAAATGTAAGACGGAATCAAACTTCAAAGGGTTTTTTGTAATTTTCAGATAACTCTGGATTTTTTTGTAATTAGCTCAAATCTTAGGGGTGTTTTTGTAATTACCCTACTAATAATGCAATAACTAATGACAACATAATCGAATCAGCAGGAATTAACAGAATGAAGTGAGTAAGGTACTTAGGTACACTAGTATCTAATAAAATTTGGGCAAGCATCTTAATGCGACATAAACTCTGTCATTTATAGACAGAATAACAGTGATTGATTATCAGATCACACACTTTCTTCCTGATCTCTATATGCCTTCAAGGTTGTTGTACCTTGCCTTCTTCAACAACTTATTTTCTCTTTCTCAGCAACTGAAGAGGCCTCAAAGTGTTACATTTATTTCAATTCATTTATTGAATACAAATATAATCATTCATCTATTATATCATCTTTTGATGACTGATTCATCTGGGGAACCAAGATAACATTTATCTGTCAATTCAACCAGTATTTTTTTGACACATATATAGTAAATTCTTTTTTGCTGCTACATTCACATTTATGTCCTGTTTCATTAAGGAAACTATAAGCAGGTCTTTTTTTTTTTTGGTGCAGCAACCTACTACATATGAGTACAATAAAAAACGATCAAGTTATATTGGTCTTGGATGATCCACGGTCAAAAATATAACGAATCTTGACTGTTGATCATAAAAAAAAAAAAAAAATAGTAAACCAACGATCCAACCAGGGGTTTCAACAGTTGGAATCTTGATCATTGATCATAAAAACAAAAACAATAAATTGGAAACTACTTGTTCAGGATCCTTGGATGTAATATAAACAACTAACTTAAAATAAAGAAATTAGGAATATTTGTATCTATTTGTACTTTAAGTCAGTTGAAACTAAACTCATTATCGATTTATACAGATGGAATTGTATGATAAGTAAGAGAAGATTGATAGAATATGTTGCCCTATTAATCAATATATCAATACAAAACCCTGGATGTTCGGATTCAAACAGTGTTGTATGTTAATGTTGTAACACTAAAACATACGACACACTCACACAGCGGAAATATAAATAACACCAGGATTTTTAACGTGCTTAGATTCCTCAATCTTAATGCACGAGGCCACGCCCAGAGAAGAAAACAATCCAATATTAGAAAACAACAGTTATTACAAATACGATGGATTTACGTAAAGCATAAAGACTCCTCTTTATCTTATACACCAACACTCGTATAAAACTAATATTCCGATTGATTCTTCCAAAAACCTCAACCTTGTTGGAATCCCTCCAACTTCAAATCCCTTGAACGGTTGAGTCGATCCACACCGTAGATCTTCACCGTCTTCTCCCGAAGACTAGAATAAAGACACAAGTATTTCTTGAAGAAGAACAATAAGCTCAAAATATCTTTTTCTCTTGGTAGCTTCTTCAAAGGTCTGACTCCTCCCTTTATAGCAATCAAAACGAAAATCCAATCCCTGATTTCAAGAGGACGATTTCTTGCAAAAGGAAGGAAATCGAGAAAGAAAAATCATTTCTTGTGGGTAAGAATCAATTACACAAGGAGAAAGTGATTTAAAAGGAATAATTGACAATTAATAAATGGTGAATCAATTAAGATAAAGTTTATCCAATAATATCAACGCAACATTCACAATATAAAGATCTTGCCAAAAACACACCACGAGAACCGGCATGATATCGGCCAGTGATTCGCGAGAAGGTGTTGCACAGCAGTGTTACAACACTGGATTTTGCACTGTGCAGAAAGACCAAATTTGCCAATAATGATAACATTAACAATCTCCCCCTTTGGCACTTTTGGTCAAAAACACATCATGCAGGAAAAATAAAGAATCATAAGTGAAGCAACACTTTTGATTTAAATCCTGCAAATGTTAGCACAGTCAAAATAACAAGCATTTATCCAATAGCATATATTCAATCAGTTTATCCAAAATAAAAGCTTTATCATCAAACTACAAAGCAAGATAAACAGAGAATGCTATAGACTGAGTCATCCTTTGACTCCCCCTTAGAGTGAGCCACACCATCTTCCTCATCATCATATTCAAACTCCCCCTTAGAAGCTGCATCATCATCTTCTTCCTTATCACTGAAAAGTCATATTCAAACTCCCCCTTAGAAGCTGCATCATCATCTTCTTCCTTATCACTGGACTTTCGGACTCTCCCACAAGTGGGTCTCATCTCACCATCTCACTTGACTCGGTTTGCTCCCCCCCTTACTTGGGTCTCACCTCACTTGAGTCTCTCTCTCCCCTTTTTGGCCAAAAAAGACAAACGAAGCCAACCAAACTTTGGCTATTTTTTGGTCAAAACAATCTCCTTCAAGAATTTGAAAGTAGTCCTTACCAAAATTGATGAGAGAATGAACCACCATAATTAGAGTGATACAAATGACGACTATGGGAGTGTCCAAGAAAAGCTTCCAACTACAATTTTGAAATTCAAATACTTTTGGAAAAGTCCCATAATTCAAGGTGTGCAATTAATTCAAAATAAGCACAGATGAACAATACCATTAATTATCGAGAGACAAATTTAAGGAATAAATCATTTCCAAAAATAATACACCACATCGAATCAATAAGGAGGATATTTTCAACAAGCCCAAAAAAATGACCCTAAGGGATGTCAGAATGATGAGTTTATTTCGACAGGAATAAAAAGGCCTCGAGGCATTTTGGTGCAAGTAACTTGTGTTGTACCACCTTTTCACGAACACCACCATACAAAGTCAATGGATCAAAATCCTTTTCCCATTTAATAAATCTTTTGAGTGAAAGGAATCAGTAGATGAACAATTAGCCAGTCGGTAGCTTTCGCTCCAAAAACATGGGTAGCTCTTTCTCAGAAGATCATAACAAGATTCAAGCATATAAAAGAACAGAGAATGGTTCACAACTGAATAGCTTTCACACACAATGTAAGGGCAGCTTTTTCCGTCAAAGGCCCAAAAATAAATACATCTTTCACAAGGAAAAATCATTCATTTGCAATTTGACCCACAATTGTTTTTAAAGAAAATTCATCAAAGGAGTACTCAATAGGGTTACAACAATAAAACAGAAAGGCCAATGTAATGATCTTAAAAATGCAAAATTTCTAATGCACAAGAATTAAGATCAAAAAGAGGTTGCAACACACAAGGAAAGAGAAATGATGCACATGGTGTTGCAACACCGAAACCCACACCGTCGTAGAGTCTGAGACACCCTGAGCAGAAGTTTCGGGTAATTAAACCTTTGAAAGTCTAGGGCTTTGGTGAAAATATCAGCAATTTGATTCTCGTAGTTACAAAATCAATGGTAACAATTTTATTCTCAACCAAGTCTCCAATGAAATGGTGTCGAATATCGATGTGTTTAGTTCTAGAATGTTTGACCGGGTTTTTAGAAATGTTTATGGCACTTTAATTGTCGCAATAAGCGGTAAGAATTTTCTCTTCAACCCCATAATCAGCCAACATTTGTCTCATACATAATATTTGGGAGCAACAACTTCCCAATGCAATATACTCGTATTCAAGAATGGACAACGAAACATAATTATGTTTCTTACTATACCAGAAACCAGATTGTTTCCAAGATAGAAACACCCTCCAAGAGTGCTCTTTGTCATTCGGTTCCAATTGCATGGCATTTACCCAATATTTATCAACAAGAGCTTTTTAACATTTTTGGGTTCAATTAGAGAAGTACAATGAGACAAATCTTACCATTTCCCGCATTTGACTTTCTCTTTACCTTTTGTTTTAATGCCCTCAGTTACTTGCCCAATAACTTGATCTACGGGATGGTTCTTCCTTATCCTGCTTGGTGGTTCTTTTCCGGTTTGATCAATGATATCAAACTTAGTGGCTCCATCTACATCAGACTCAAGGTCTGCTTCAGGGTCACCTTTAGCTTCAGTCGCTGGTGTGGAATCAGGTGTTGCAACACCACTGGTTACATCTTCAGCAGTCATGTCATAATCAGCTTCTTCTGCACTTTCATCATCCTTGTTCTTGGATATATCTGCAAAATCTTTAGTATCGTCTACAACAACATTTATAGATTCAATGATAGTATGAATTCTCATGTTGTAAACCATATAGGCTCTGCTATTAACAGAATATCCCAAAAAAATTCCCACATCACTTTTCGAAACAAACTTACAAAGATGATGTCTGTCCTTAAGAATATAGCAAACACATCCAAACACATACTTCTTACCTCCTACACTTGCGACTTGCATTGGCCCCATAAGGTCCATATGGACAATTTCCACACAGTGTGAAGAACTGAGGTGTTGAAACACCTTGTGTGCTTCCCCTTTTTTTTCCTAGTTGACATGACCACATAAAACCAAGGTGATCTTTGCTAAGTTTAGGAACATCTAATCGCTCCTATTTTAATAAGGTTCAAAGATACCATGAAAATTCATGTGCCCTAACGGTGCCACAACTCAGTGTCATTTAAGGAAGATTTATTGCACACAAAAGAAGTGTCGAAACACTGAACTTGTTCCTGTATCAGATAACAATTATCAGACGATCTGTTACCTTTCAAAATGCATTTGTCAGTTTTATCAAAAACAACACACACATTTTTATCAAATCTCACAAGTAAATTATCGTCACAAAGCTGACTGATACTGATAAGATTGGTTTTTAATCCTTCAACATATAGAACGTTTTTGAGAGAAGGAAGACCAGACACATTCAAGGTTCCTTTTCCCAAAACTTTCCCTTTAGTACCATCACCAAAAGCAACCAATCCATTTTCATGTTTTTCAAACTCAGTCAGTTTCTCAAGTTCTCCGGTCATATGACGGGAGCATCCACTATCAAAGTACCAGGATTCAGTTACATTGGCTTTCAAAGAGGTGTGCACAACATAGCAAGAGAATTCATCCTTCCTAACCCAGATTTTCTTGGGTTTGTTTGATAAATTTATTTTAAAACGAGGAGTGCTTCTTTGCTGATGTTGGTACACTTGAGATTGCACTCTGCCTTGCCTAATGTGTTTTTGAAGACGATAACACTTAGGTCTTATTTGGCGGGGCGATTGCAATAATGACATATAGGAACAATGCCATTGTTTCTTTTCCGGTTTTGACCGAAAGATGTCCCTTCTTTAACAAAAACAGTCTTAGAATTTATCTTTTTATTCGCAATGTTTTTGTTAAAATTAGAATTAAAGCCAATACCTGCACGACCTTGTTGTGATTTTCCTTGAGATAGAATTTCATCTAATCTCCCTTTCCCAATCGGTTTCTTGTGAGTTAGTCATGTCATTTGAGTTCTTTCTTTACTTTGACAAGTTCTTCTCTCCTATTGGTAGCAAGTATTTCGAGCTTAACTACTTCCCCCTTGAGTATCTCTTTTTCAAAGAAGAGACACAACTTTCTTCTCCGAGTCATATTTGTCTTTCGATTTAATTCACATTTGTCAAGCATCTTTTGATAAATTCTTCTTAGTTCCTCATTCCTTGATTCTTCATCTAGGTCAGACTCATCCTCCGAGCTTTCAGTGTCAGAATTGTTCTTCTCTGCAAGAAGTGCAGAATTTAGACACGTTTTAGTAAAAGGAAAGTTAGAGTTATACCTGATTGGTGTTGTAACACCAGAAGTAGCACTGGGGTGCGTTTGATTACAACCAACCTCTTCTTTAGTCACAGTGAAGGCAACTTGATTGTTCACATTTTCTTCATTATCTTCTGGTTCATCATCACTCCAAGATGTGGTGAACGATTTTCCATTCTTCTTCAAGGTGTTTGTACATTCGGCTTGAATATGTCCAAAACCTCCACATTCCCTACATTTTATGCCTTTCCTACCATCATGTTGTTTTCTCTGTGTTCGAAGTCTTTCCATTTCTAGGAAAATTGCTTTCTTTGTTTCCCTGTTTTAAGATTTCATTTGAAATTCTTGGTAATCAACTCAAGGGATTCTGAATCTCTTTTTCTCTGCAAAGAGTTATTCCATCCGGTGTTTCACCTGAAAGGCAATCTCCGCTTTTCTCCTTTTTGTAACTTGCTTCTTTGAGTTTCTCTTTCTTGGTTTCTTCAAGATTCATCTCAAATGTTTGAAGAGACCCAATTAGTTCATCAAGTTTCATTTTCGAAAGGACCTTTGATTCTTCAACGGTTTGTTGCTTTGTAAGCAAACCTTTCGAGGAAGAGACCTTAGAACTTTCTTAACAAGTTTAAAATTAGAGTATTTCTTTCCCAAAGCAAAAGACTCATTAGAGATATCACGAGTTTTGAGTTAAAATCACTTATGGTTTCATTTTCACTCATTCGAAGATTCTCAAATTTAGAAGTAAGCATTTGGAGTTTAGACATTCTTACGACCTTCCCCCTTCATACGCAACTTGTAGGATATCCCATGCTTCTTTCGAGGTTTCACGGTAGATATCGGTTTGAACCGATTTTCATCTACTGACATTGAAGATTGCATTGAGTGCTTTTGAGTTTGCATTAGCGTTGATCCTCGGCATTGTCCATTCGGTTTCATTCTTTGGGACACTTTTGCCATCAACAACATGGGTGGGTGGTGTCCGGCCGAGTTAGAATAGATTTCCAAGCGCGTTCATCTCTGATTTGATGAAGGCTCTCATTTTTGCTTTCCAATAGGAGAAATTTGTCCCAATGAGAAGAGGTGGTCGAGAAATAGAGAGCTTCCCTCACGATAGTGTCCATGTTAGCAAGGATAAAAAAAAACAGGATCACACTAATAAGGATTAGTGGAAGGCTCTTGATGCCAATTGATAGAATATGTTGCCCTATTAATCAATATATCAATACCAAACCCTGGATGTTCGGATTCAAAATGAGTGTTGTATGTTAATGTTGTAACACTAAAACATACGACACACTCACACAATGAAATATAAATAACACCAGGATTTTTAACGTGCTTAGATTCCTCAATCTTAATGCACGAGGCCACGCCCAGAGAAGAAAACAATCCAATATTAGAAAACAACAGTTATTACAAATACGACTGGATTTACGTAAAGCATAAAGACTCCCTCTTTATCTTATACACCAACACTCGTATAAAACTAATATTCCGATTGATTCTTCCAAAAACCTCAACCTTGTTGGAATCCCTCCAACTTCAAATCCCTTGAACGGTTGAGTCGATCCACACCGTAGATCTTCACCGTCTTCTCCCGAAAGACTAGAATAAAGACACAAGTATTTCTTGAAGAAGAACAATAAGCTCAAAATATCTTTTTCTCTTGGTAGCTTCTTCAAAGGTCTGACTCCTCCCTTTATAGCAATCAAAACGAAAATCCAATCCCTGATTTCAAGAGGACGATTTCTTGCAAAAGGAAGGAAATCAGAAAGAAAAATCATTTCCTTGTGGGTAAGAATCAATTACACAAGGAAAGTGATTTAAAAGGAATAATTGACAATTAATAAATGGCTGAATCAATTAAGATAAAGTTTATCCAATAATATCAAGAACATTCACAATATAAAGATCTTGCCAAAAACACACCACAGAATCTGGCATGATATCAGCCCAGATTCGCGCAGAAGGTGTTGCACAGCAGTGTTACAACACTGGATTTTGCACTGTGCAGAAAGACCAAATTTGCCAATAATGATAACATTAACAAAGATCATTAAAAAAAAGAGCAATAAAACCACAAAAGTAACTAAGAAGTATACCCAAATATTGTAGAGAAAGAGAAGGCACATTGTATCGCTAACAACAAATTAATATTGACAAAGTGAAAGGTGAAAGGCTCAATCCCTATCATTTACAATGCGATATTACATCATGGTCCTCATACGATTAATGTAGATCAAATAATCAAAAAACTATTATGAATTTGTCAAGTTTAAAAATCCATAATACTCTTTAAACCAATTATGATCTAGAGCCGCTCTTGCCGTTATTCTCTTGTGCGGATCATGAGCCAAAAGCTTGTCGAGTAGATCAAATCCGTTCGTAAGCAATGGAGCTCCATTGAAATAAGTAGCGATGTCCGCAAACTTTAATCGCAGCTCATGATTATATGGTCGGCCAATAAGCATGTATATACTCTCGAGTTGTTGAATTTCACTATTTCCTCGGAAAAGCACTTCCTTCAACAACAATTCCGCCATTATACAACCCATCGACCACATATCAATTGCGCATGAATACTCTTTTCACCCCAGAAGAAGCAACTCGGGGCTCTATACCATAGAGTGACTAGGCCGGGAGTATACGATCCCGATGCCTTCCCAAAATAGCGTGACAAACCGAAATCGCAGATTTTCAACTCACCTCTAACTTGGTTGATGAGAATGTTAGAGGGCTTTAGATCCCTATGCATCACCCCATTCTCATGAAGAAATGCGAGACCCTCTAGAGTTGTTTCATAAGGCATTTAACCTCGCTCAGCGTGAAATGACGACTTTTCTTGACGTTCATCAATCTTTGAAGATCATTCTCCATATACTCCATCACTACAAAAACGCGTCAGTCACGATCTTCCACGATAGTATCCTTGAATTGGACAATGGATGGATGACGTGGAAGGACTTGAGAATATTGATTTCTCTCAATGTTTGTCGAGAAAGTCCATGAAACTCGTGCTTTACAGCCACGATTTCGCCGGTATTCATATCTTGAGCTCGGTACACAATCCCGCACGCCCCTTTACTGATCACGTTGAGAAGCTCGTATTGAGATTGATAAGAATGATCATCATTCAGAAGTTCATCGTATTGAATATTTTTCTCGAAACAATTAGGAGAATCATCATCGTTCATAACTCATCAATATAGAAGGCGTATGGATAATCGTCCATCGTCACAGTAATCAACAAAAGCAAACTAAAAACTCTGTACGTTATACGCTGAATGAATTCTCGGAAGTTTGTACTGAAAATATAATGAATTGCGTTTGTATTTATAACCAACGAGGTTATATTATCCTAATACTATGAGGAGTGGGAGTAGAGTTTAATGTTTATTTGAACTCCATTTTAGTCACTAATTTAATTCTAGTTACACTAGATAGACTTAATCCGAAAATCTGGCCTTTTTGTATATAGACAGAGTGTAGACTCTGTTTTTGGAAGTTGCCTAATATAAAATAATCCATTTCTAGTTCCTATGGGATGTTAAAAAACCTGAACATCGATGTCTTCATTAAGTTCGAATTTCCATTTTAATGTGTAGCAATATGTGTATTTTAATATTTCCGGCCAGTGTTTGAAGAGGATCCTAATGAGTTTCTCCAATTACATTTGTGCGGTATTTGACAACCTTTTTAATAAATTAAATGTAGGCGCTGGTCAAACCATCGTCTATCCCAGCCCCAACTAGTGTAAACGAATCAAATCGAGCCGATATACATATATACTATTCGTATTCACCTCTTTTATAGAATATTTTTATTCAAATTTTTTTAATATTCAAAAAAAAATTGATTTTTATTTTTATTTAAAATATATTTGAATATATATTGATAAGGGCAAATGATTTGCGGGCCGACTGACGGGCCCAGGACATCGACCGACGACGACAGGTCTAGGAGTGTTTGGCCGACCTGGTGATACCGGGCATTGGACCGAAATGATGAGGCCCATAGCCTTAGGATGATCATTAAGCATTAAATAATGGGCCGATCCGTGGAGGCTTACATCATGAGATTGGTCTAGGGCTTATCAACTGGGCCTACCGACAAGTGCCCAAGTGCAAATTGTTGTGTTGAACCAACCTATGTAAAGTCACCGTGTTGAGCCGACTGTTGTGGACATGTTAAAGTTTAACATGACTTGAGAGGAAGAGGTCGATTCGGCCTATGAGATGTATGAGACATCGAGGATGCCCTTGAAGATTTAAGGGTTTCGTGATCAATACAAGGGGCCGACGTGTTCGGGAGACAGTCGGAGCGGTATTACAGGCGTAAAATTAGGGTTTTTAATGAGATCCGATCCTAATCTAATGATGACTCGACACCAAATCGAACGGAATCCCGGATTTTACGGAAACTCTAATCCGAGCTAAGGTATAAAACCCCAAGCCCCGGGTTCATTCTAACCTAATCTCATTTTTTTTTATTACATTGCTTTTTTCTCTCTAGCCTTTGCTTCCTTCTCACAATACCGACTTAAGCATCGGAGAGGACGCCGGAGCCCCTCCGCCCCCCTTGTGCAGGTTTCGTGGTGGTTTGCGTCTGGGAAGGTGATCGGCGAGGAGAAGTAGTTTTTGGGAGCAACCAAGTGGCGCCGTCTGTGGGAAACATTGAGCAGAGACGTGAGATTCGAGTTTTGGCTATGGAGGAGGTTAGGAGAAGCTTGGAAGATGATCTGAACCGTACGCCGCTGGGAGATACTCCGGGCGTAGTCACGCAGGAGGATGTTCCACCTCCGCCCCCACCACTCCCGGTGAACGGCGGAGGGCAGCGGGTGCAGAGGACGGGAGCGGATGGACAGACGCCTATGTCTGGGGGGAGTATAGATTTGGGTCCAATGTTCTTTGAACAATTGGGTGGCTTCATCACTAGAGCTGTGGAGCAGACGGTGGAGAGACGCTTGAGGGAGATGCTTCCACCACCAGCTCCTCCTGTGGTCCCCCCTCCGGTGGTCCCTCCTCCTCCTGTGGTCCCCCCTCCGATGGTCCCTCCTCCTGTGGTCCCTCCGGAGGTGGGAGAGAGAGGTCGGCGGCCAACTATGGCGGAGGAAGTACATTCATCAAGGGCGGAGCATGTGTCTACTGAGGACCAGGATTGGTCGGAACGGATGGATGACCTTCACCGTGAGGTGCGAGATATTCGTCGGAGAGTGGCTGGAGTACCAGGAGCGGCTGCAGTTCGGGTGAGGCGGGGAACACCCTTCTCGGAAGAGGTGATGGCAGATGAGCTTCCGGCCTCATACCGAGCTCTGAGCTTTGAATATGATGGTACCACAGATCCGTGGGACCATCTTTGCCGTTTTGAGAACGCGGCTTTGCTACACAGATTCACGGATGGCGTGATGTGTAGGGTTTTTCCGACAACTTTGACGAAATCGGCTCAGCAATGGTTTAGCCAGCTTGCTCCGGGCTCCATTCGGAATTTTGATGATTTATTTCGACTTTCCTTAATCGGTTTACGAGTAGTAAATACCAAAAGCGCCCCTAACTCTGTTTAGCATCAAACAGAGAGAAGGTGAAGGACTTTGAGCTATATTCGAGAGGTTTACCGCGGCAAAGCGGAGAGTCTTTGTCGGCGATCCGGAATTCGGCTAATGCCCTAGCTCAGGGCACGAGGGATGGGGAGTTCTTTGAATCATTAGTGATAGAGCATGCTAAGACATTTGATGAGTTGTTGGCTCGGGCAGAAAAATATATTAACCTAGAAGAGGCGAGAAAAATGAAGAGAGATGAAGGAGAGAAGAGAAGAGATAGGAGAGAGGATCGAGAGGACAAGGGACCTCAGAAGAAACCGAGGTCTGAGGCGATGGGAGGAAGGCCGAGGTTTGAGAAGTACACGCCTTTGGCTGTCCCTCAGGGCGAAGTGCTTGTAGCTATTGAGAGGCATCCCGACCTGAGGTGGCCAAAGGCGCACGCAGAGGCACCAGTAAAGGCGAAATGTAAGGAGTTTTGTAGATTTCACAATGAGTATGGGCACACAACAGATCGGTGCACACACCTGAGGGATGAGATTGAACGGCTCATTCAAGCAGGTCACCTTAGGGAATTTGTGTACATTGACAAAAAGGAGAAAAAAGGGGAATATAAGAGGGATAACCGGGGATATCATCAACCTCGGCGGGAGCCGGAGCGTAGGGGGGAGGAAAGGGAAGAGCTACCTCCACCTCCGCCCCCACCTCGGCGCGAGGTCATCCAGATGATTGTTGGAGGGCCGGCGGAAGGAGATTCGAGGCGAGCTCGGAAAAATTATGTGAGAGCGGCAGCACCAGATCGGGTGCAAGAACAGTTGAAGGTGGAACAGGTCGGTCAAGGGCCGAGTATCCAATTTGGACCAGAGGATTGCAGGGGTATCGTGACACCTCACAGCGATGCCCTTGTGATCACAGCGACGATCTCTAATTATGATGTGCAGCGGGTATTTGTGGATACTGGGAGCTCAGCGGATATTCTATTCTATGATTGCTATAAGAAGATGGACCTCCAGGTCGGCTTGGAGACGGTGGACACGGCGTTGGTCGATTCATTTTGGAGGGATGATCCAACCAATAGGTATGATTACTTTGCACTGTCTCTTTGGGTAAGAGCCTAATCGTAAAACTAGAATGATTCGATTTTTGATAGTCGAGGCACCGTCCTCTTATAATGTCATGTTGAGTAGACCGGCACTAAATACTTTCCAAGCAAAGTGGTGTCGGTATACCATCTAAAAATGAAATTTCTGTGGGAGAGAAAGTAGGGAGGTCGATGGTGATCGAGATATGGCTAGAAAATTGTACGTAGAGAATATTCGAGAAGCGAGAAAGGGGAGTGCTTTTGATGATGATAGAAACAAAGACAAGTTGGTTAGGTTGGACGAACCGGTGGAGCATGTCCAGCCCAATGATGAAATGATGATGGTCGAGCTAGTGCCAGGTGACCCTGATAAGGTCACCAAGGTCGGGAAGGAGTTCGGACGAATTGAGGGATGAGCTGGTGGAGTTTCTAAGGAGTAATGTGGATGTATTTGCTTGGACGGCGGAAGACCTGGTGGGGATCGATCCAAACATTGCTGAACATAGGCTTAATGTTAATCCATCATATAAGCCGGTGAAACAAAAGAAAAGGAACTTCGCCCTAAGAAAGATGCTATAATTCGGGCGGAGGTGCAAAAGTCTGTTGAAAGTTAGGCACATCAAAGAAATCCAGTTTCAGAATGGCTATCTAATGCAGTATTGGTTCCAAAAACGGAGGATGATTGGTGCATGTGTGTGGACTTTAGGGATTTGAATCGTCCTTGCCCTAAAGATTATTACCCATTACCCCGAATTGATCATTTGGTGGATTCAACGTCGGGTGTGAATCGCTTAGTATGATGGATGCATCACGGGGATATCATCGATCGGCAGCGAAGAAGACCAAAAAAAGGGTGTGCTTCACCACCTCTTTTGGTACATTCGCTATGTAGTAATGCCGTCGGATTAAAGAATGCGGGAGCCACATACCAAAGGTTGGTGGATAAGATGTTTGGGAGCGGCTCGGCAGAACATGGAAGTGTACGAGCGATATGTTGGTCAAAAGTATAAAAGTGTGGACCATGTGCATGTCTGGCCAAACGTTTGACACTGGAGGAAGTATAGGATGAAGTGAACCCCAAGAAGTGTGCCTTTGGGGTCGTCGGGAAAGTTTCGGGGTACATGGTAACGGAGAAAGGAATAGAGGCCAACCGGAAAAGGTCGGGGCCATTAGAGAGATGGCACCACCTCGGGATGCCAAAGATGTGCAAATGTTTTAAAGTCGGCTAAGCGGCGTTGAATCGCTTTATTTCACGCCTTGCGAGAGAGAAGTTTGCCCTTTTTAAGGTCTTGAGGAAAGCCAAAAAGTTTGTTTGG
This sequence comes from Rehmannia glutinosa, assembly GCA_016081115.2. Taxonomy (NCBI): domain Eukaryota; kingdom Viridiplantae; phylum Streptophyta; class Magnoliopsida; order Lamiales; family Orobanchaceae; genus Rehmannia; species Rehmannia glutinosa. Next base: position 12,242,090 of record CM071934.1, on the reverse strand, counting down.
GATGAAGAGTGCCAAAAGGCTTTCGAGGACTTGAAAAATTACTTGGCGATTTATCATTGCTAACTAAGCCGTTGTCTGGTGAGCCCCTATACCTCTATCTTTCGGTAGGGGAGCAAGGGGTTAGCACGGTCCGATCGGGGAGAGAGATCGGTTCGAGGCCGGTGTACTATGTCAAGTAAAGTTTTGAGGAATGCCGAGTGCGATATGCGGAGATCGAAAGCGAGTTTGGCCTTGGTGGTGATCATGCGAGGAGACTTGCCCTATTTCCTTTCGCATAAGGTAATCGTCCGAACTAATCTTCCATTGAGAAATGTGATGAGTAAGCCCGAGGTAGCGGGGAGGTTAGTGAAGTGGGCTATTGAGTGAGTGAATATGATATTGAATTCGAGAAAGATCGGCCATTAAAGCTCGGGCTTTGGGAGACTTTGTTCAAGAATCAATCGGGGATGATAGAGAAGGAACTGGGTGATTTATGTGGATGGATCAAGAGGGAGCTCGGGTGTGTAGTCTTTGGTATCGTCTTGATCGGCCCGCAAGGAATCGAAAATGACTTTGTTGTGAGGTTGGAGTTCAAGCTATCGAATAATGAGGCGGAGTATGAGGCATTCATTAGAGGAATGCAAATGGCCATTGAGATGGGGGCTGTTAGGATGGTAGTTTACATGGACTCTCAGCTCGTCCACAAACAAGGTTATGGGAGAGTTGGAGGTCGGGAGGAGAGGATGAAGAGGTATGTTGAAGCATACCGAGCTTTGGAAAGGAAAGTGAAAGAAATCAAGATATGTCAGGTTCCGAGGGAGAAAAATGGTCGAGCGGATTTTCTAGCAAAATTGGCCAGTTCGGCCTGGGAGAATCAAGCTAAACAGATCACACTTCTGGTGGCGAAAGAAACGGCAACCGGGATTGGAGGTTGGAGAGATAGAGGAGAAAGAGGATTGGAGGTCGGCTATCATAGCTTACTTAAAGGAGGGGTCTTACCAACGAGGTAGGCGTGAAGCGGCTCGTGAAAATTCGCGACACGTTTTTGCATTATCGGGGATAAGTTATATAAGAGAGGCTTCTCTATGCCTTTGCCGAGGTGTTTGAGCGGAGAAGAGGGTACACATGTGCTCGAGAGAGATACATGAAGGTTGTTGTGGGAATCACATGGGAGCAAGGATTTTGATGAAAAAGGTCCTTAGGGCGGGGTATTTTTGGCCTTACGAAAGGGAAACAGAAAAGTTGGTGAGAGCATGTGAAAAATGTCGATCCATGCGCCTTTGGTACATCGACCGGCGGAGGAACTCATGACGATGAGCTCGGCATGTCCGTTTGCAAAATGGGGAATTGACATCGTGGGTCCTTTTCCTCCCGCCAGTCGAGGAAATTCTTGATTGTGGCAATCGACTATTTTAGCAAGTGGGTGGAGGCGAGCCTCTTGCTAAGATAAATGAGGATGCGATGATGAAATTTATTTGGCAAAACATAGTGTGTCGGTATGGAGTGCCTCGGGCCTTGATATCGAGATAATGGGGACGCAGTCATTCGCGGGGCGTAAACCGAGCTTGGTGTGAGGAAATGAAGATCAAGCAAAACTTCATTTTTGGTGGCCCACCGCAGCTAATGGGCAAGTGGAAGTGACTAATAAAATTCTTGTCCAAGGATTGAAAGCTCGGCTAGAGAAGGCGGGAGGAGCATGGGTTCGGGAGCTCGGTTCGGTGTTGTGGGCTTATCGAACTAATCCAGAAGGAGGCCACCGGGCGAGGCTCCGTTCAGCCTTGGTGTATGGTATGGATCTTTGTCATACCGGCGGAGATCGGGATGGAAACACATCGGGTCCAGAATTTTGACGAAAATATTAATGAGCTGTTGATTCGAGAGGCATTGGATACGATAAATGAGAAAAGGGAAATGGCGTTTTTGCAGATGGAAAAGACACGAGGAAGGATTAAAGCAGCTTACGACAAGAAAGTAAAGAAAAGGGCCTTTCAGGTCGGAGATTTAGTTTTGAGAAGGACAGATGCTAGCAAAAACAAAGGAAAATTGGATGCGAATTGGGAAGGACCACTTCGGGTGGTGAAGGTCTTGGCGGGGAGAGTGCGTCATTTTAGTGGAAGAGATCGGAGGTCGAAAACTCCCGAGGGCTTGGAACAGTTGCAATTTGAAGAAATATCATTCCTAGAATAGAGAAATATCTGATGTAATCAATCTACTCGTTTTGAATGAAATGATCGATGCCGTACATTATGAGTTCGGAAAGTGGAAAAGATAAAAAGTGACAAATATTTGGAGCTCAGCTCAAGCTAGTCTCCAAATACTTGGGGCCACGAGGCCATGCGAGGAGCTCGGCTCGAGCGCCTTCCTTGATGGCGACAAGTATTTGGAGCTCGGCCGAGCTAGTCTCCAAATACTTGGGGCCACGAGGCCACGCGAGGAGCTCGGCTCGAGCCGCCTTCCTTTGATGAAACCGACAAGTATTTGGAGCTCGGCTCGAGCTAGTCTCCAAATACTTGGGGCCACGAGGCCACGCGAGAGCTCGGCTCGAGCGCCTTCCTTGATGAAATCGACAAGTATTTGGAGCTCGGCTCAAGCTAGTCTCCAAATACTTGGGGCCACGAGGCCACGCGAGGAGCTCGGCTCGAGCCAGCTTCCTTTGATGAAACTGACAAGTATTTGGAGCTCAGCTCGAGCTAGTCTCCAAATACTTGGGGCCACGAGGCCATGCGAGGAGCTCGGCTCGAGCCAGCTTCCTTTGATGAAACTGACAAGTATTTGGAGCTCAGCTCGAGCTCAAATACTTGGGGCCACGAGGCCATGCGAGAGCTCGGCTCGAGCCGCCTTCCTTTGATGAAATCGACAAGTATTTGGAGCTCAGCTCGAGCTAGTCTCCAAATACTTGGGGCCACGAGGCCATGCGAGGAGCTCGGCTCGAGCCAGCTTCCTTTGAAATAAGACTAAGTATTTGGAGCTCAGCTCGAGCTAGTCTCCAAATACTTGGGGCCACGAGGAGCACGATATGCCAATCTTTTTGTGAAAAAAAAATTACAAGAATAATAGACAAGAGATCGAGAAATGAAAGTGCGAAGAAACTTTATTGATCATTCAAAATAAATACAAGTACATGATGGAAAATTACAAAAGCAGAACTAAACTCCTAAGTAGTAGGAGGAACATTCTCGGTGTTCAGGTCGTCCATGGAGATGGTCACATCGTCTATGAGAGCGAGTTCAGGATCGTCATCCGGGATATCCTGAACTTGACCTGCAGGAAGCTGAGGGGATGACTGAGCTCCAGGAGCTTGTGAAGGACCGGCCGAGCTGGAGGCAGGGTGGAGGATAAAAGGAGCAGATAAGGACTCTATGAACTCCTCCACAGGAGCAAGGTTGAGACGCTCCGCCTCGTCAGAAAACACGAAGCCTTTGGGGTCGGGCAGAATCCTCCGGGGACCTCGGCGATCGAAGGGCTCGGTAGTGATACCGCGTTCCCTGAGTTGAAGCTCGGCCTGGTCAAAAGCAAAGCCATAGTACTCCATGGCAGATACAGAGAGAACTCTGATAAATTCCCTAGAGCTTAGAAAGGCTTGCTTCACCCTCTCCCGAATGGCCTGAACTATGGAAGAGCCTTCGGGGGAGGTGAGGAAACTTTGCCGACCAGCTTCCACGCCCTCAGCTCGGGCTTGGTCGACATTGACAGTACATCGGATCTGGAGATCGCTTAGCTTGGTCTTGAGGTCAGCATTATCAGTCTCCAGAGCCTTTATTTTGGCCTCTAGAGAAGCCACCGTAGCCTTGTTGACCTCTTCCCCGTCCTTGTACCGGCGGTTCTCCTCTAGGAGTTTAGTCTCCCGAGCTTTCAAATAGGATGACCTCCTTCTTAGAATTATTGAGCTCGGCACTGGGAAGGATCGGCAAAGCCAACCCGAGATCGGGAGATCAGGGCGGCTAGCTGTGCCTCGGCCTTGGAGTGGTTTAGGCAGAATGAGGTCACCAGCTCAGCATCACTGAGTTTCTCCATGGCAGTTCGGTCGGGGTTCGGGCAGTTGCCCTGGACATACTGGATGGCAAAGGTTCCATCGTTGTTCTTCAGGATGGAATTGCCTGTGAAGAAGGTTTGATTGGGTGTATGAATGGGAGTGCGAGAGAGAGAGAGAGCAGCAGGAGGTGGGGTGTTCTTCGCCCCTCTTGGCGCCTCTGTCTTTGGTGCCGAACAGTGACCTCTTGGGAGGAGGAGGTCGGAAAGAAGGTTGAGCCCCTGGACCAGTGAGATCGGCCATCACTGCGGCAACTGTGTCTGGTCGCCGAAGTGGAGAGGCGACCTCCGGGCGCGGGCGGCAGCACTGATGGATGAAGGAGGTTGTGAGCCAGGAGAAATGGCTTGCTCCTCATCATCCGACTCGCAACCATCCGTGCCATGAACATATCTGCACAAAGAGGAAAGATTAGCTAGTGAGTAAGAATAAAATAAATTAACTGCAAAAATGACAATTACCAATGTCACAAGGCAAGGGAGCCACGATGGGGCTCACATTTCAAAGTAGTACAGGAAAGAAGGGGTTATAAGGCGAGAGAGGTCGACTTAACCAAGGTGAGTTTATTTATCCGAGCCGGAGATCGGGGAGACCGATCTGGGGGGTTGTGTTTGCGTTGGAGTGGAAGGGTCCAAATCCAAGCAATAGAAACCCCAAGCTCGGGGGAAGAAATAAAAAATATTTGTCCTTCCAGAATTTGTTGGAAGAAGGGTACTTGCTTAGAAACTGAGCATCACCTCGGGAGGTGATGTAGAAAAGGCCCTTGGTGGTAGAACTCTTTATTTGGAATAGGGCGAAGAATAGTTCTAGAGTGGGCTCTATATCTAAGTACCTAGTTAGAATAATGAAACCGCTAGATGCGGAATGAGTTCGGGCTAGTTGATTTAAAGGTACCAGGAGAACTCGGGACACCCTGGCCATGAATGGATGAATGGGAAATCGAGGCCCTCTATCCGACTCCGCAAAGCAAGAAGGCCAAGGCATTGGGTGGAGGTCGGTTAGGTCGGTCAGAGCTGCTGGGTAGATAGAGTTTGAAAGAGGAAGGAATTTGGGCTGTCCTTTTAATGGTCTGAAGATTGGGGGCTGATAAGGTAGTCTCCTTAAAATCGTGAGGATATACGGGCAAGGGACCCGAGCACGGAGTTCAGATCTCTATTGTATCAGAATCACGACCTGAATCAGAGCTGGATTCAGTCGCGTCGGGGTCCGATGGGCGGACTCCGGTGAGGGAAAGTGGTGGAGGAACAGAGCCGCCGCCATCGCCCACCGTTCTAAGTCGGCGACGACCGAGTCCGACCCAAGCATCGAGTGAGAGGAAGAGGATGCCATATTAAAAGAAAAGAAAACTGGAAAAGAAAGGGTTACTTTTTGGATAGAAATAGGAGGTTGAAGGAGGAAGATAGTCTGGACCGTGAAACTTTTGAAGCCTAGGAACTTGGAGAATGCCGCCCAGGAGAAGAAGAGTATTTCTTTGGGGAAGGTTTTGAAAATCGGAAGGAAAGGAAAATGGAAAATGGAGGAAGAAAGTGGCTTTTATAAGGGGAGAAGACAAAGGGTGCCTCGATTTTCGAGGAGATGATTGGATGGTCTACGAGGCGTTAGGAAGCCGAAAAGATGTCTCATCAATCAAATCCGCGTGTCGGTACTTGAAAGGCCAAAGGGCGGCGGGGAATTTCGAATGCCAAGAGTCGGCGGGAAAGTGAAAAGCACAAACCCTAAAATGTTAGGTCGGGTTCGGCCTATGAGCAACTATGGTTGAGGTGCAGACCAACCCATAGTTGGGGGAGGAATTGATAAGGGCAAATGATTGTGCTGGGGCCGACTGACGGCCCAGGACATTGGACCGACCTGATAGCTCTAGGAGTGTTTGGCCGACCTGGTGATACCGGGCAGTGGACCGAAATGATGAGGCCCATAGCCTTAGGATGATCTGTTAAGCATTAAATAATGGGCCGATCCGTGGAGGCTTACAAAGATGAGATTGGTCTAGGGCTTATCAACTTGGGCGGCGGGCAAGCGCCCAAGTGCAAATTGTTGTGTTGAACCAACTGTGTAAAGTCAGCTGTGTTGAGCCGACCTGTTGTGGACATGTTAAAGTTTAACATGACTTCAGAGGAAGAGGTCAGTTCGGCCTATGAGATGTATGAGACACTGAGGATGCCCTTGAAGATTTAAGGGGTTTCGCATCAATACAAAGGGCCGACGTGTTCGAGAGCAGGGTCGGAGCTCGTATTACAGCGTAAAATTAGGTTTTTAATGAGATCCGATCCTAATCTAATGATGACTCGACACCAAATCGTAACGCGGAATCCCGGATTTTACGGAAACCCTAGTCCGAGCTAAGGTATAAAAGGCCCAAGCCCAGGTTCATTCTAACCTAATCTCATTTTTTTTTTATTACATTGCTTTTTTCTCTCTCTAGCCTTTGTTTCCTTCTCACAATATCGACTTAAGCATCGGAGAGGGTACACCGGAGCCCCCTCCCCCCCTTGTGCAGGTTTCGTGGTGGTTTGCGTCGTGGGAAGGTGATCGGCGAAGAGAAGTAGTTTTTAGGAGCAACCATATATATCAATCAATTCGAATATCGTATTAGAATTCTAAACTATTGTTTATAGTATCGTTTCAACTTTTGTTTCAATTAATGTAATGAATGTGTGTCCTTTTGTTGTGTCAATATAATTTGGTGTTTTAGGTTTTGGAATATTCAAATTCGTTCGTATATATTAGAATATATTTCAAATAAGAATAAGATTCAATTTTGGTATTTGAATATTAAAAAATTCGAATAAAAAGATTATGTAAATCGGCTAATCTGAATAGAATATATTTATATTCGGCTTAATTTAATTTGTTACACTCTAGTAGGAACATAGCTCAATGAGGGATATAAAATGGTGTGGGGCGAAAGATAGGCGCCAATAGTAATAACGCCTACTATGATCAACTTTGTACATGATAGCGCCTCCCTTAAAGGGCTAATCTCATTGGCGACCTACACTTTGTTTATTAACAAGTTGTCAAATATCCCACAAACGTAACTTTATGACATTTGCAATATTCATCAATTTAGTCTTAAATCCACGTCTTTTTTATTTCTTGCAAAAAAAAATGATTTTTGCTCATGTGATGATGAAAGCGAAAATCATTTAATTTTTTTATAATAAAAAAACTTGCCCAAGACCAAAACTCAACTAATTTAACAGAATATTGGAATTACCTTGAAACTTATATTTTTACTACATCCGGAGATTGTTAAAAATTTAAGTGTAGGCCTAAATTTGTCGGATGTGTAGGCACTATTTTGATTGACACCTACACTTCTTCTATTTATGAATATTCATAATTATTTTTATAAATTATAAAATATATTTTAAGCGTTTTTGTTGAAAATTTGAATTGGAATTCAAAATAAACATAACACTACTTTGGAATATGAAACATTAATCAATCAAAACAAAGTTAAATAATTAAACTTACAATACGAGTACTTAACGTTTTTGAATTGTATTACATAATTAAATAACAATTGGAAAGCACACATTTAAAACTACAAGATACATAATTACAAGAGAATTGCCCAAACAACCAGGAAACTACACAATCAATTATGGTATGAAGAAGATATTCTATGCTCAACTTTGGCTCCAAACCTAGATCATGGTGGCAAGTAGGGTAGATGATGAACTAACAAGTTATTTGAGTCTTGTGTTTACAACTCCAATTTTTAAATAGTGTTTCGAGATTCTTGCAATTTTTAAAAACCTCTGGTTTTTTTAATTAGCCCGAACCTCGAGTTTTTTTTTTCTTTCTATAATTATCCCTATTATATAAATATTGTTGTAATTATCTTGTTACTCATAGTTGTATTGAATAATAGCTCCCTTAAAAATAAATGAAAATAAGGATCAAGTATTATAAAAAAGGGCAAAAACTTATATGAGACGGTCTCATGGGTATTGTCCATGAGACGGATCCTATATGTAAATAAATTCAACCCACATCCAAACCCGTAAGAACAATCAATATTTTTTATGTTTTGTAGGATCCATATAATGAACCTAATATAAGACCATCTTAAAAAAAAAATATTTGACATGTATTAAACAATATAGCTTTAAAAAATCGCACTTGCAATTTTTAAAAAGTTTATCGTTCCTTACTACACTTTTAAGAAATTATAAGATATACATCAAAATAGAGTTTATTATATGGTGAAGTATAATTTCAGAAATTACATGACAAGAAAATTTAAACATTGATATGGAGAGTGTGTACACTTGTACGAATTCATTGCAATTTATAATTTATCATTCGCATGACACGGATACTAAATGCAAATAATATAGTATTTTCTCTGAAAAGTTTTCATTTTAAGATTAAAAAATTGGGGGTATTTTAAAACAAATCACAAATTAAAGTGAGGGCTAAAAATATAAAAAACTTGAAGTTAAACTTACGGGATGTAGACCATTATCCTAAGTATGGCCCTGAAAGCCAAAGCCAGTTGAATTATCAATCATTTTTTCAATAATTTATTACCTCACCAATTATTAGCTAGTTTAGTGATTTAATTAGGACATCTGTCTTTTGAAAGAGAAAACCGGGATTCAAATTCTCCTGGGCCGGTTTATAAATATCAGATAAAATATTTTTAAAAATTGTAAAGTCAAATGAGTTTTCTCCAACAGAAACCAACATAATACTTATGATGAAACTCAAGCTCCAATTATATATTGAAAGAATTGAAGGGTACAATTCTAATGAATATGCAGTGTGCGATTAAAAGTGATGCCAACACTTTACAAAACACAATGAAAGACTTTAAACAAAACACAATTTCATAATATATAAAATCAAGACAGATTTAAAGACAAGACACAAGAGATTAAAATTTTTGTACAAATATAAAATACTTGTACGGTGTTCATTATAACAAAAATTCTTCAAAAGATGATGTTGTTTACAAAATACAAAAATACAAAGTAAACAAGGAAACTAGAAAAACAACTCCCATTTGTCTCCAAAAGTAACAACACTCCTTTACAAAGCATGAGAATACATTTAGTGCATTCAAAATTCAAGTTCTACACTGAATCTATCTCACACAAACAATCAACACTCGAGTTAAGAATATGATGCCAACAATTTTGCCAACATTCCTGGTATCATCGAGCTTCTCCAGAATTTTTTGGTATGAAAATCTTTGGAAGATGAACTCTTAAAAATCAATCAGTAAATATGTAGTCGACTTGTGTTGGTTCTAATCCTTAAATAGTTGTCCCTTGAATAACTTCCCGCAAGAAAATAGGAGAAAACTTCCCGCAAAGATTAAGGAGAAAACCGCCCACTATAATAAACTTTTAAGGAGTTAGAAAACTGAATTTATAACTTCAAAAATAACTCTGAAAACCGAAAAATATTAAGCGTGAGAAAATCAACCAGAAACTGGAAAGAATTCAAAAATTAAAATGTTTGAAAAATTCAAACATTAACATATATTATTGAAAAAGAACCACGTATATTTAGTATCAACGACAAATTCTAGTATTAAAACATATGCACTCGTTTTATAACTAAAATTGGTATACCGAGTCGCAAACGTGTAATAATAGTAAAACAATGGAGTCCTACTCATATTAGTTTCTTCATCCAGTTAAATTATCTTCCAAACAAAGTTGGAGTACGGAGAATGGTATCTACCCTATATACTAAAAAAAAAAACAAGTTGACACATGTCATTACCTCAATAATCTTTGACATTTGTCAACTTCTCATCCTCTCAATTCCACATGGCAGACTTCACATTTATCTATATATCAATTTTATGTACAAACTTAAAATATAACAAAATGAAAAAATAACAAATTTAATCAAGAGAATGAAAGACAAAATATAATCCCAAAAATAAAGGATATTTTTTTACAATTAGTTTGGAAAAGATCAAATCTATCCGAAGATTTTTTTTAAAGAAATATTCAATTAGTTCAGAATATTTATTTTTGAATTGAAAAGATAACAAATTTAAGAGATAAAAAATAATCTAAAAATCAAGATTCTATCTACACTGTCTTTTAAATTTGTTATCTTCCAAATTTATGAAACTAAAATTTTATCTTTGTATAAATCGTGTAACACAAGTGTTATTCTAGTTTAGAAATATATATAAACCTGCTTTAAGGCCCATCAAAATCCAGCATCAAATCCACCACTAAACAATAACTATGGGCTTGCGTGTTCGTACATATAATATTATACAGAAATTGCCATAAATACCTGCTTTTTGGAAAAAGGACACTGTTTAGGCTCAGCTCACTTTCATATTTCTCGGGTTGACTTTTTTAATTTTCTTACGTTTCTGCATATTTTTTTGGTTATTTTTACAATTTTTCCAATTTCTTTATATGTTATTTCTGTTGTATCGATGTTGTTATATTTGTTTATTGGTTGTTCCACGTTATTTCATTGTTGTTTCGATGTTTCAATACAAATTTTACTTTTTTTTTACTCTCTTTTTTGTTCATGTATTGTTTTATATATTGTTTCTGTTGTTTTTGAGTTGTTTTCTATAATATTTTTAATGTTGTTCTGATGTTTCTTTGTTGTTTCAATGTAGTTTTTAATGTCCCAATTCAGTTTTTACCTATTTTAAATATCTTTTTACTGATATGTTGTTTTCTATATTGTTTATCTTATTTTTGGGTTGACTCTATACTATTTTTAATGTAGTTCTGATGGTTCTTCGTTGTTTCAATATAGTTTCCGATGTTTCAATTAGAGACGTTCCTATGTTTTAAAGGACCTGGTGCGAAAAGAAATGGGTCCTTATATATTCATATAAAAATGAAATCTAAAAGAATAAAAGAATAAATATAAATAAGAAAATTGTTAGCGATGAAAATCAAACAACTAAATCTGAGTATATCTTAAAATTTAAGGATAATTACAAAAACATCCATGAGGTTTGGACTAATTACAAAAAAGGCAAGAGATGTTTTAAAATTATAAAAGAAAAAACCTCAAGTTTGATTTTGTCTTAAATTAAGGATGTAACTGTATATTTTTATAAAGATCAAGGGGGATTTTGTAACATTTTTTTCTTATAAAGGGAATAATGTAAGACATAATCAAAGGGTTTTTTATTTTATATATTTTTCAAAAATATCTGGAATTTTTTGTAATTAGCCTAAACCTTAAAGGTTTTTTTTTTTGGTAATTATCCCTAAAATTTCAAAAACAAATTGAGAAAGAACCCTTAGAAAAATAGAATGATACAATTCATGCTAATGGTGAAAATATAACATCTAAAGATGAATAATTCTTACCAAAAATAAATATTGGTTGATAGATTTAATTGTTGGGGGGCTTTTGAGAAGTAACTTGGCTTTTGTGTGAAAAAGCTGAAGTGGAAGAAGGTTGAATCGGGGGTAGACCGGCAACCTTGGTTGGGGAAGAAAAGGAAAATCGTTTAAAGGGTTTTTTTACAAAAATATCTGAATTTTTTTGTAGTTAGCTCAAACCTTAAAGGATGTAATTATCCCTAAAATTTAAAAATAAATTTGGAGAACCACCCTTGGAAAAATAGAATAAATAATGATACGATTCATGCTATTGGTGAAAATATAACATCTAAAGTTGAATAATTCTTACCAAAAATAAATATTGGTTGATGACTTTAATTGTTGGGGGGCTTTTGTGTTAAAAAGCTGAATTGGAAGAAGGTTGAATCGGGATAGGCCGGTAGCCTTGGTTGGGGAAAAAAAGGAAAAATGTTTAAAAAGAACCCAATTTAGGGGCAAGGCGGATCGAACCCGCAACCTCTAAGTGAGAAAAGAGTTTGTTGATCACTGAACGAAGAAACTTACTTAGTAATTATACAGTCTTTATTTTACATAGAGTAACACTCCCAAAATCTCTTAATACACCATTTTTCCTAATACAACCCCACCTCCCTTTTTAAAATAAACCTATTTACTTAATACATCCCCAACAATTCCCAAATTACCCTTTTCCGAACTAAACTCTAATTCTTCCATATTCATTTTTGTTGACTCCCATCTTTTTCAGTTTTCGGTGAAAACAGTTGAAGTATCTACAACATATATATTTATGACACAGCCATTAAATATGATGTCTGATGGTATATGTATAAGGCGAAAAATTTATTCAGAAAAAAAAGAGAAGAACAAAATTCAATCTAGGAAAGTCAAGTACACACTTTTTGTAATTTCCCAACACAGAAGAAAAAAATTCAATCTAATCGAGTCCAATCCCATAAGAATTATTGATGTAGTGTAACGCCCCATAAATTTGGAGCCGCTACCCAACGGTAACTCACGCCAGTTCTTCCATTTGAGAATATAATTCAACAAATATTTGAGCAATATTAATTTTCGAATATACATACTTCTTCAAACCTCTCAGAAATAGAGTCAATAGTCGCAACGGAAATATTATTACAATCCATTTGTCTAATCGAAAGAGGTCGTACACCCCCCATTTACATCCAACATAACAATTGTTCATAAATGAAATTTAAGGCTAGACCGACGAACTAAGTCTAGGCATTAATCCGTCACTTGGTCGTCTTCATTGACGTATTCATAATATAGCGGATCATCAGCTGGCCGTTGAAAAAGGTGGGGGTGAGACAAAAATTCTCAGTGTATGGGTGATCGTGTGTAAGTGTGGCTTATATAGATACATGAAAAAAGTTATATGAAGAATGCATAATTCATGATGCGTGCGTCACACGCGATTCACAAGCAACATGGTATTCAAAATAATATAGCTTTATATAGTTTGATGAAAATAGTTCATGATCATTCAAGCACTATGAATGCGTCGCAAATAGTTCAAGTAGTGGTTGCGTACGGAGTGTAACGCCAACCCAAGCAAGTAGTGGTTGTGCACGAAGTGTAACGCCAACCCAAGCAAGTAGTGGTTGCGCACGGAGTGTGACGCCAACCCAAGCAAGTAGTGGTTGCGCACGGAGTGTGACGCCAACCCAAGCAAGTAACATTGGAACCGTGTGGATCAGACAATGATTCCTCCGTTCTACCTTATGACTCCCCAAGTAAGTTTGGCACAAGGCCCATGTCTACCTTATTACTACCCGGGGGAGACTACTCCAACGATTCGGCTTGCAAGGCCCAGAGTGTCATAATCGCGATTATACCCAAACTACGACCCGCTTCTCTTGGACACTCGTCCTTAGTTGCGGGATTAGGACGATGGGGAGAGTGGAATAGCGGCAATGAGCTGCCGGTTCCATCCCCGACGTATGCATTCCCGGATTGTGAGCTCGACACACCAAGTTGACCCAAGCGCAATTAGATTCACGAAGTTCATATCATGTCAACAAGGTAGTCGAGTAAAAAGAAACATGACAATACATATAAAAAACAGTACAAGATATTAACAAGTTAAGTTTAAATTTTGTCCAAAGGCGAGGAAGTCGCCACGCGTAGTGCGTATAGTCTGGGTATTTTCAAGAAAAATATGGAAGCATAATTAAATCATATTTAAATCAGTGTTAGGATTGTAGAGAAGAAAATATTTTATTTTGGGGTCCTTGATAAAAGGAAAATTTTGTAAATAGTCTCATTTCTTGGAAAAAATACTTATCCAATCAAAAATTGAATAAGTCCTAGTCTCGACCTCGGAAAAATATAAGGTCAGTTACTAAATTTTTAAAATTATTTAAAGATTCAGTTTTCAAAGGGTTTGGGTCGAGAGTTTTGGAAAATTTCAGTTTGGTCCCTTCTTTTGTCAAAAACGTCATTTTCTGTCCCGAACTTAAAGATTTTGGATCTTACAAACCGGGAGGGCTTTGGATGTGATTCCAATTTTAAAATATCATGTATAATAGTAGGATGATAGGAAAAAATCAGTTTTAAAATAGGGTCGGTTTAAGTCCCTTAGAGATTGCATTTTAGTCTTTAGAGATTGTAATTTTTACACTTTAGTACTTAAAGTTTCAAAAATAGATTTTCTCAACCCAAACCACTTTATCCTTTTAAAATTTCTCAAAATATAAGTTTTTCAGTTTGAGAAAGTCAAAATTTTGAAATTTTTAGAGGGGTCCCTGAACAATTTTTTAAAAATTCAATTTTTAACCCTTAAACTTTCAAGTTTCCACATTTGAGTCTCTAAAATTTCAAGGATGAGTTTTTTTCTCTCAAAACCTTTAAACTATTATTATTAAATTAAAATATTAAATTTTACAATTAATACATTCCAAAATTTTGAAATTTACAGATTGGTCCTTGGACAGTTTTTGAAATTACGGTTTAATCCTCAACTTTGCAAAAATTGCATAAATGACATATTTGTTCGAATTCGAGCACAAGATCATATATTCCAGAATATTTATCAAGTATAGAACAGGATTTTGGGCATGTAACACATTCATTTACACATTAATCAAGAATTGAACAAGAAATTAAGATATATATGCAAATATGTCCCTATTGTGCAAGAAATCAATACCATGCTCGTTTTTGTGAAACTTTTTGAACTTGATATATATATAAAAAATACATATGTTATATATATAGTAATTTAAAATATTTTCATGTAATATATGCATTTTATGAAAATTATTTGTCTATTTTTTAAAGACTTTTCACCCACATCGTAGTAGTCTTTCGGGTTGTTCTAAAATGGAATCTTGTTCCTTGTATCAACTTCTTGTCTCAAGCTCTTGAAGGTCAGCCCCTAAATTGTATATAAACCATATTTTGGTGTTAAAATTAAAGTCTCAAGTCCAAAGAAAATATACTAGGACCAAATGGCTACTACTTACCTTAATGTCTTCAAGTAGTCTCAAAAATGGAAATTTCCTTCAAGCTTCTAACTTTAACTTGAGAGGGTGTAGGTCAACCCCTAAGCTCCAAAAATTCATATCCTTGAGTCAAAAATTAATTCTTCATGTTGTCAAGAGAAAAATACTAAAACCATAATTTTCTCACATTAAAAATGTGTAGTCTTGAATTTCATCTTCAAGCTTGTAGTCAAGTCTAAGACTCTTAATTCTTCAAGAATAATCTTCTAGGAGTACCTCACAAGAAGGATTCATCATGTTAGGAATTGGAGGTAGATGTTGGAAGTTTCAAGAAGATCAAAATGAAAATGGAAGAGAAGAATTTCTTACCTTAGTTGTTGGGATTTTTTATTCTATGAGAGCAAAATGAAGAGGACTTTTGTGTTCTTGTGTTTTAAGTGTTAGAATGAAATTGTGTTGGAAGAGTTTTAGAGTTGTAAGAAGATGAGATGAATTTTTCTTCCTTAATCTTGTAAGAATCAATTTTTGTGTAAGAGTTGGAGGAAGATTTTTGTTTTGTTTTGGTTAAATGATGAGTTAGGATAATAATTGGGGAAATTAGGACATAAATTAATAGCTAGGTTACTTTCTTAGGGACAATTGGCCAAAAGCTAGGTTTTAGGGGGAATTTTAAAATGTAATGTTTGACTAAGGGGTTAGTGGGATTTGTAGGAAGATTTTTTTTTGTTGTAGGCTTGCAAGAATAAAAAAAAATAGAAATGAAATTATTCAAATTTTATTTATTTATTTATTTATTTTGTCCAATAATTACTAGTTGGTAGATACAAAATGATAAAAAAATAGCGGTAGAAGAAAAATTGAGTTATTTTTCCCATTTAAAGTGGTAATTTCAAAAATTAGGGGAAAAAGAGGAAAAAAGAATATTTGGTTTCTTTTCTTTATAAAATTGAGGGAAAAAATAAAATGTATAAATATCCATAATTAAATATTTAGAAATTTAAAATAAAGACGTGAAATAAGAAATGTGTAATCGAAAAATAAATTGGAAGTTGGTTGGGATAAATTATAGAATAAGATGAAATATTTGGATAAGGGTTGAAATGTACTCCTAAATTTTCGAGGGTCTAATATTTCTAAAGTCGTAGTTAACCGATCAAGTAACAATACTAGAGGAGAATATAAAATTGTTGAGCTCGAAAACGAGGAAGGCATAATTGACATTGAAATAAATAAATAAAAGTCGGGTCGCAGTTCATTAATAATGGGTTCGTGTTACTTAACCAAATAAATAAATCAATATACAACGTCATATCTCACGTCGCTAAAATTCGGGGCGTCACATACATCCCTCCTTAAAAGAATTTGGTCCCCAAATTCCTCTTAGGATAGTTCCGGGTATTGTCTTCGCATATCGTCTTCAATTTCTGGTGGTTTCCATTCCTAAAATAAAACTTAAGTCGAATTACAAACAACAACCTTTGAACCATGGTTACTATCCAATACAATCTGGTCTATTACAGAATTTGAAATACATTAAATGTCATTAAATAAAATGAGCTAATCTAGTCCATGACGATGTTGCGTGCATCATCATCGCTACCTCGCTCGATGTCAACTACCATGTTCGGATCCTCATGCTCTTATTTGGATCCTCTTCCGGATCTTCCTCTGGTTCTGCTTCGGGCTCTATTTCTGGTTCCGGGGCCAACACCGGAACGATGTTAATGGCCTCGAGGCTTTATTTCGGAGCATTTGGTCCGTGTATGAAGTTCACAGTTGGTTCAGTAGTATTTGTCCTTCTTGAGCCTCTACCTGTTATGTATAGCCTCGATCTGGCCGTGCATCTGGGCCATCGTTTCGGGCACACCATCTAATGCTTCTTTATTCTCGTGTGCCACTGCGTTAAGATGCTCAACATTCTGAAGGTGTTAGGTCACGAGGCCCTCACTTTGCTCAGCCCTCTCGCGTAGCTGGGGATTAGCGTGAGTCAAACGTAGGTGTTTCTCGTTCATCTGGTGATTCACCTCATGTAGCATGTTTATCTCTTCCTGCAACCTTTTAATTTCATTGTCGCGTTCTTCAATTTTCATCTAGTGCTCATTGATCTCACAATATAGGTCCATCAATGATGCATGTCGCTCGAACATCACACTTTTAAGTGACTGAGCATGCTTTTCCGATAAGTGGAGTCAAGTGGAAATTCGGGAGTATTTTCCCTCTCAATATCCGACCGCGTTGGCATGGTAATCCCTCTCAGCGCGTAGCTCCTCATAAGTCGTCAACGGAATGGTCTCGGGCTTCATACCTAAACACGTACAAGTATGGTTTTAAAAATTTGGCATATACTGGCCGTTGAAGAAAAATCAGCGCTATAAGATATATCTAAGTCAAGAAATCGACTAAGTATCCCATAAATAATCAAAATGTTCTATAATTCCCAATTGTCCAGATTCTTATCTTAGTGGTAACATCTAGTCGAGATCCTATAATAGTCACATCCTAATCATGTACTATCACGAGATAACCTTATACTATTCAAGTCTCATCATATCAGGCATTAAAATCATCAAATCATGGATTTTCTAAATCACCTACGTCCAAACCAAAGAATATCCGGATATGTTGACACTATGACCACCTGAAAGAGTTCAAATATTTATCCAGGATCTAACTTAAGTCATCTAGTAGTGGTACCCAATCCAAGGCCAGAGGAACCTATC
Organism: Rehmannia glutinosa; assembly: GCA_016081115.2. Taxonomy (NCBI): domain Eukaryota; kingdom Viridiplantae; phylum Streptophyta; class Magnoliopsida; order Lamiales; family Orobanchaceae; genus Rehmannia; species Rehmannia glutinosa. The sequence continues at coordinate 12,224,581 of CM071934.1, read as the reverse complement.
CTGGGTCAGCTCGGTGTAAGTTTCCTCCTTACAAACCGAGCTCTGGTACCATCTGTAACGCCCCAGAAATTTGGAGTCGCTACCCAACGGTAACTCACTTCAGTTCTCCCATTTGAGAACATAATCCACCAAATACTTGAGCAATATTAATTCGCGAATATACATAGTTCTTCAAACCTCTCGGAAACAGAGTCAATAGTTGCAGAGGAAATGTTATTACAATCCATTTGTCTAAGCGAAAGAGGTCTTCTTCATAAACGAAATTTAAGGCTAGACCGACGAACTAAGTCTAGGCATTAGTCCATCACTTGGTTGTCTTCATTGACGTCTTCATAATATAGTGGATCATCAGCTGGCCGTTGAAAAAGGTGGGGGTGAGACAAAAATTCTCAATGGATGGGTGATCGTGTGTAAGTGTGGCTTATATAGATGCAGGAAAACAGTTATATGAAGAATGCATGATTCATGATGCGTGCGTCACACGCGATTCACAAGCAACATGGTATTCAAAATAATATAGCTTTATATAGTTTGATGAAAATAGTTCATGATCATTCAAGCACTATGAATGCGTCGCAAATAGTTCAAGTAGTGGTTGCGTACGGAGTGTAATGCCAACCCAAGCAAGTAGTGGTTGCGCACGGAGTGTAACGCCAACCCAAGCAAGTAGTGGTTGCGCACGGAGTGTGACGCCAACCCAAGCAAGTAGTGGTTGCGCACTGAGTGTGACGCCAACCCAAGCAAGTAACATTGGAACCGTGTGGACCAGACAACGATTCCTCTGTTCTACCTTATGACTCCCCAAGCAAGTTTGGCACAAGGCCCATGTCTACCTTATTACTACCCGGGCGAGACTACTCCAACGATTCGGCTTGCAAGGCCCAGAGTGTCATAATCATGATTATACCCAAACTACGACCCGCTTCCCTTCGACACTCCGTCCTCAGTTGCGGGATTAGGACGATGGGGCCAGAGAGTGGAATAGCAGCCGAGCTGTCCGGTTCCATCCCCGACGTATCCAGTCCGATTGTGAGCTCGACACACCAAGTTGACTCAAGCGCAATTAGATTAACGAAGTTCATATCATGTCAACAAGGTAGTCGAGTAAAAAGAAACATGACGATACATATAAAAAGTAGTACAAGATATTAACAAGTTAAGTTTAAATTTTGTCCAAAGGCGAGGAAGTCGCCACGCGTAGTGCGTATAGTCCGGTATTTTCAAGAAAAATATGGAAGCATAATTAAATCATATTTAAATCAGTTTTAGGACTGTAGAGAAGAAAATATTTTATTTTGGGGTCCTTGATAAAAGGAAAATTTTGTAAATAGTCCCATTTCTTGGAAAAAATACTTATCCAGTCAAAAATTGAATAAGTCCTAGTCTCGACCTCGGAAAAATATAAGGTCAGTTTATAAATTCTTAAAATTATTCAAAGATTCAGTTTTCAAAGGGTTTGGGTCGAGAGTTTTGGAAAATTTTAGTTTGGTCCCTTCATTTGTCAAAAATGTCATTTTCTGTCCCGAACTTAAAGATTTTGGATTTCACAAACCGGGAGGGATTTTGATGTGATTCTAATTTTAAAATATCATGTATAATATTAGGATGCTGGGACAAAAGCAGTTTTAAAATAGGGTCGGTTTAAGTCCCTTAACTTTTACAAATACAATTTCTAGTCCAAAAATTCAGTTTTTGCCCTTAAGGGTTTATTTGGTGTTCGTTTGTTATGAAACTTGAACCATGAGTTCAAAATATTATAAAATTTAGGTTATGAAAGTTTCCAGGTGTCTAGGATGTTTATTTTCTAGAAATTGTATTTTAGTCCTTAGAGATTGGAATTTTTACACTTTAGTACTTATAGTTTCAAAAATAGATTTTCTCAACCCAAACCACTTTATCCTTTTAAAATTTCTCAAAATATAAGTTTTTCAGTTTGAGAAAGTCAAAATTTCGAAATTTTCAGAGGGGTCCCTGAACAGTTTTTTAAAAATTCAATTTTTAACCCTTAAACTTTCAAGTTTCCACATTTGAGTCTCTAAAATTTCAAGGATGAGTTTTCTTCTCTCAAAACCTTTAAAATATTATTATTAAATTAAAATATTAAATTTTACAATTAATACAGTCCAAAATTTCGAAATTTACAGATTGGTCCTCGGACAGTTTTTAAAATTATGGTTTAGTCCTCAACATTGCAAAAATTGCATAAATGGCATATTTGTTCGAATTCGAGCACAAGATCATATATTCCAGAATATATATCAAGTATATAACATGATTCTGAGCATATAACACATTCATTTACACATTAATCAAGAAATTAACAAAAATTAAGATATATATGCAAATATGTCCCTATTGTGCAAGAAATCAAAATCATGCTCGTTTTTGTGAAACTTTTTGAACTTGATACATATCAAAAAAAAAAATACATGTATTATATATATAGCAATTTAAAACATTTTTATGTACTATATGCATTTTATGAAAATTATTTGCCTATTTTTGAAAGATTTTTCACCCACATCGTAGTAGTCTTTCGGGTTGTTCTAAAATGGAGTCTTGTTCCTTGTATCAACTTCTTGTCTCAAGCTCTTGAAGGTCAGCCCCTAAATTGTATACAAACCATATTTTGGTGTTAAAATTAAAGTCTCAAGTCCAAAGAAAATATACTAGGACCAAATGGCTACTACTTACCTTAATGTCTTCAAGTAGTCTCAAAAATGGAAATTTCCTTTCAAGCTTCTAACTTCAACTTGAGAGGGTGTAGGTCAACCCTAAGCTCCAAAAATTCATATCCTTGAGTCAAAAATTAATTCTTCATGTTGTCAAGAGAAAAATACTAAAACCATAATTTTCTCACCTTAAAAATGTGTAGTCTTGAATTTCCTCTTCAAGCTTGTAGTCAAGTCTAAGACTCTTAATTCTTCAAGAATAATCTTCTAGTAGTACCTCACAAGAAGGATTCATCATGTTAGGAATTGGAGGTAGATGTTGGAAGTTTCAAGAAGATCAAAATGAAAATGGAAGAGACGCAATTTCTTACCTTACTTGTTGGAATTTTTTATTCTATGAGAGCAAAATGAAGAGGACTTTTGTGTTCTTGTGTTTTAAGTGTTAGAATGAAATTGTGTTGGAAGAGTTTTAGAGTTGTAAGAGGATGAGATGAATTTTTCTTCCTTAATCTTGTAAGAATCAATTTTTGTGTAAGAGCTGGAGGAAGATTTTTGTTTTGTTTTGGTTAAATGATGAGTTAGGATAATAATTGGGGAAATTATGACATAAATTAATAGCTAGATTACTTTCTTAGGGACAATTGGCCAAGAGCTAGGTTTTAGGGGAAATTTTAAAATGCAAATTTGACTAAGGGGTTAGTGGGATTTGTAGGAAGAATTTTTTTTTGTTGTAGGCTTGCAAGAATAAAAAAAAATAGAAATAAAATTATTCAAATTTTACTTATTTATTTATTTATTTTGTCCAATAATTACTAGTTGGTAGATACAAAATGATAAAAAATAGCGGTAGAAGAAAAATTGAGTTATTTTTCCCATTTAAAGTGGTAATTTCGAAAATTAGGGGAAATAGAGAAAAAAAATATTTGGTTTCTTTTCTTTATAAAATTGAGGGAAAAAATAAAATGTATAAATATTCATAATTAAATATTTAGAAATTTAAAATAAAGATGTGAAATAAGAAATGTGTAATCGAAAAATAAATTGGAAGTTGGTTGGAATGAATTATAGAATAAGATGAAATATTTGGATAAGGGTTGAAATGTACTCCTAAATTTTCGAGGGTCTAATATTTCTAAAGTCGTAGTTAACCGATCAAGTAACAATACTAGAGGAGAATATAAAATCGTTAGGATCGAAAACGAGGAAGGCGTAATTGACATTGAAAGAAATAAATAAAAGTCGGGTCGTGGTTCATTAATAATGGGTTCGTATTACTTAACCAAATAAATAAATCACTATACAACGTCATATCTCACGTCGCTAAAATTCGGAGCGTCACATGTAGTAATAGTACTCATCCAATTTCAAGAAGCGCTCAGTGGTTAATCATATTGATAAATACCTTTTTTTTATTTGTTTATCGTTGATTCTGAGTTTTGAGTCGCTAATTTGCTCTTAATAATTGAGAACTATTGTTGTTACTGATCTTTTTCGGATGGCTTTTAGTCAATTTCGCCATATTATATTTGATTACAACATGGATTCTCTTATTATAAACTGGATTATTTCAAAAGAGATTTGGTGCAATTTTAAGATTTGGTAAATCCGATCCTTTTGTCACTCTCGTTTTGTATGTATAAAAGAGGAGATGAAGAAGAATGTGGGCGTTGGGAAGGAAGATTAAAGATTTAAAAAAAAGAAAAGTGTATTTAGAGATTTTTGTGGGTATATTTAGAGATTTAGATGTGTATTTAGAAATTCGGTACAATACTAAGGGCATTTTAACCTTTTTAGATGATGGCATTTGTTGTAATTAAAGAGAGTGTGTGTACTAATAGATTTTGGGGGTGTTAATAGTGCATCTCTTTATATATATGTAATTTTAAACCATTAAAAGAAATAAAAAATCTTGGGGAGCGCACTCACCGAAAAGGGGGCCCCTGTCTTGTGTGCGCTGTCTCGCTTGATCCCAGGGGACGACCCTGGTTCAATGCGATTTTAATCCATTTTTAAGTGGTTGATTAAATGCGATTTTAACCCATTTTTAAACCTTTTTTTCATATGGAATTTTCTATATTGTTTAGGTTATTTATATTTTGGAAAGATGAAACATTTGCATCGATGAATATAAATAACTAAATTTGACCCTCTCCAAAGCGACTTAAGACAAAATATTTTACTTATAAATGAAAATAACAATCGATGCATTGGCTTAATTTTGTTGAAATCGAAATATTTCATGCATCTTACGCACCTCTTTATTTGTGCTTTACATTAAATGGTTTCGATTTATCAATCTTCTCCGTAATATTGAAAGATATCTTTGTGAGGCCCCGAATTTTAACAACGTGAGATACAAAGTGTTATGTAGTAATTATTTATTTGGCTATGTATCACAAACCTATTATTAATGAAACGCGACCACGACTTTTATTTATTTCTTCCAATGTCAACTACCTCTCCCTTATTTTCGAGCATAATGATTTTATATTCTCCTCTAGTACTAATACTTGGTCGGTTGACTACGACTTTAGAATTTTTGGATCCTCGATAATTTAGGAGTATATTCCGACCCTTATCCGAATATTTTATCTTATTTTATAATTCATCCCAACCAACTTCCAATTTATTTTTGGAGTACACATTTCTTATTTCACATCTTTATTTTAAGTTTCTAAATATTTAATTATGGATATTTATACATTTTATTTTTCCTCAATTTTATAAAGAAGAAAAACCAAATATTTTTTTCCCTAATTTTCGAATTTATCACCTAAAATGGGAAAATAACTCATTTTTCTTTCATTACTATTTTATTTATTTATTTTTTGTATCTCCCAACTAGATTATAATGGGACAAAAAAATAATAATAAATAAAATTTTGATAATTTTATTTCTATTTTATTTTATGTCTTGCAAGCCTACAATTAAAAATTTTCTTTACAAATCTCACTACCCCATTAGTCAACTCAACAAATTTTAAATTTCTCCCTAAAACCTAGCTTTTGGCCAATTGTCCCTAAGAAAGTTACCTAGCTATTAATTTATGTCCTAACTTCCCCAATTATTATCATAACTCATCATTTAACCAAAAAAAAAAAAAACACAAATCTTCTCTCCAACTTCTCTCCAAAAATCCTCCAACATTTTCTCTAAGCATAAGTTCATCTTCTCCTTCAATTCTTCAAACAATCTTCATATCTTCAAACACACATTCTTGGGAAAATTACAAAATTAGTCCTCAGAACTAAAAGACGGTGCAAAAAGGTCCTTTAAAATTCTCAAATGACAAAATAGTCTTGTAACTATGTATGGGTTTGCAAAATAGTCCTCGCAAAATGCATGATTTGCAAAATAGTCCTCAGAATCGGTACTTGAATATCAATTTTGGTCCTAATTTCACCAAAAATTGGGAATCACATGTGCCGTAAAATTTCAAAATTGCCACTGAAATTAGGACTAAAATTGAGACTCAATTATAAGTTCTTGGACTATTTTGCAAACTATGCAATATGCGACTATTTTGCAATTCGAATATTTTACAGACCTTTTCGCAACCTCCTTTTAGTTGAGGACTAATTTTGCAATTTTGCCACACATTCTTCATATCTTCAAACATTTCTTCATATCTTCAAACACACCTTCTTCATATCTTCAAACATTTCTTCATATCTTCAAACACACTTTCTTCATATCTTCAAGAATACTTTCTTCATATCTTCAAACACTTTCTTCTTTCTTCAAACACTTAACAAAAACACAAGAACTCTTCTTACTTCTTTATTTTGAAACTATCACTACTACAAGGTAAGGAATTTTCTTCTTCAATCAATTTTGATATTTCTAGCTCATCCTCTTCACTTCTTAACCTAAGTTTGATTTTTGGTTTGAGGTACACTTATAAGATAACTTGAAGATAATAGAGACTTGGAACCATCTTGACTAGACCTCAAGAAATTGTGAAGGAATTTGGACTAGAAGGTAAGAAATGGGATTTTTAGTACATTTTCTTCTTCTCTTCTATTTTCCAAAATTTTGATACTCCATTTTCATTTGTGGAGTTTTAGGGGCTGACCTTAATAATTGGTTTAAGAGTGAGCAAGGAGACCCATTTTGAGACCTCTACTAGCCTCATTTCATCTACTACACAAGGTAAGTGTAGTTTTACCAATTTTCTTCACCCCTTTCTTTTTTTCCTTAAATTTTAACCTCATTTTTCTAACTCCTGTTTTTTTGATACTCCTCGACTTAGGGCTGACCTAAGTCACTCATTCATCAAGAGTGATTTATTCCATTTTTCACCAACAAAACAATCTTTAAGGTGGGTGGGAAAATTCTTTCAACTTCTAGGTGTTTTAATTAAAATGCATGTAGTATTTTGTTATTGAGCACTTGAGATATATATATATATATTATGTACTGCATGTTATTTTCTTGTATCAAGTTGAAAATTTCTCAAGTGTTGCTCAAAAATGCGATTTATCGAAAATTAGGCATACATGTACACTTTATTATTATATTTGATGAATTCTTGTATGAGATGGTCATGTATGTGTATGACTCTTGAAATATATGTTTTGTATGGCTTATAACCTGGAAAAGTCGAGCATAATTGATTAGATTTCAATTTTGGACTTAAAATGCAAAAATGGAAAGTTGGTGGACTTAATTGCAAGAAAATAAAACTTAAGGGACCCCTCTGTAATTTGTGAGTTTTGGGACTGTACTCAGGTTCAAAATTGATGTTTGGACATTTTAATAAAGTTTTAAGAGTTTTTAGATAAATAAAATCAACCTTTAAAAGCCCAAGGACTAGATTGTAAAATTTCGAAGTGTAAGGGCTATTTTGCAATTTTCAAAACTGTACCAGGCCCTATTTTTAAAATTTGAAATTTTAACTCTTAAGGAACTCGAAATAACATATTTTAAGTGTATTCCAAAAATCCAAGTGTTTAGAGCTTGGAAAATAATTTTATAAAACTTGAGGGACCAAATTCTAAAAGATTAAAATTGAGGACCAAAATGAAATTTCCAGGACTTATGCAGTCCATGCACCTGGAAATACTAATTTAACTATAACATAATGATATTTTGGACCCAAGGTTCAAATTTCGTAACAATCGGACCCCTAAAAACCTTAACGGCAATTATTTCAAAATGGGACAAAATGAGATTTTCGAAAGTTAAGGGGCCTATACTTATTTTTTTTAAAACTGTTTTTGTTCCAATATACCACTGACCTTAGTGACATTTTTCAACTTGAATCACATTAAAATTCCTTCCGGTTTGTGAGTTCCAATTATTTTAAACTTAGGGACCGAAATGACAATTTTAACAAATTTGGGGCTAATATACTAATTTTATAAAAACACGACCTCAAAACTTTAAAAACCTGAATCTCTGAACAATTTAGAGAATTTAGAAACTGACCTCATAATTTTTCAAGGTCGTGACATTTATTTATTCAATATTTAACCCCAAAAAAATTGTTTTTTTACAAAACGGGGCTAATTGTAAATTTTCTTTTTACAAGGACCTAATTCGAATTATTTTTTATTTTAAAGAAATAGCCCTGGACCCTCTGACTTTAATTATTTATTAAAATATTTTATTTTCTCAAAAATCACGACTTATCGGATCGTCTTTGACCGACACGCGATCGTGGGCGACTTCCTCGTCTTGCGATTTTGAATCTATAACGGGACTTATGTTCCACCTAATCTTTCAAGATATCGAAGATTGCTTATCCTCCCGATAATCATCTTCATCCAAATAACTCCACCAACGCCATAATTGCCTTGCGCAAATTTTGAAAATTTTCCTAAAATGCTTCCCTGAATCAATAATACTTATTTGCGCCTCGGTTGACTACCCGAACTTGTATTTACTTTCTCTCGAGTCAACTTGGTGTGTCGAGCTCACGATCGGAATGGATACGTCGGGGATGGAACCGGTAGCTCGGTTGCTATTCCACTCTTCCGCCCCATCGCCCTAATCCCACAACCGAGGGACGGAGTTTGTCCAAGGGAAGCGGGTCGTAGTACTTAAGGTATAATCATGATTATGACGATCCGAGCCTTGCAAGCTCCAATGTGGATTTTGTCTTTGCCTATGGAGCGATAAGGTGACCAGTCTTGGACCATCTTGAACGGGGAATTACAAGGAAGAACGAAGGAATCGTTGTCCGATCCACACGATTCCGGAGTTAAACGGACAGATTGGTTGGCGCTACAAACCGTGCACGCAACCGCTACTTGTATTGCATTGGTTGGCGCTACAAATCCATACGCAATCGCTACTTGTATTGCATTGGTTAGCGCTACAAATCCGTGACGCAACCTTTACTCATTTGCATAAGATTGGCGTTACATTGAGACGCAATCCTACATGTCTTGCCCTCGAATCATAGTGCTTGTGTGACCACGAACTATTTCTTAAACGGTATAAGTATATTACTTTATAAATATTTATCACGACGCTTGTGGACTATGTGTGAAAACATGCATCATACCTCACGCGTTTTTTCATACAACCGTTTTCTCGCATTAACTATATACTTCGCCACACTCTCACACGATCACCCCATCCACCGAGATTTTTGTCTCATCCCATCCTGTTTTCTAACCTTTAGATGAGGAGTACGTTAAAGACGTCGAACCTACCACGGATGAATCCCGTGCTCCCGTCGTACTAGTTCCTATAATCATTGATGTCGGCGACATTTTCTTTTGCTTTTGTTATTGTTGAACTCCTTCGTTCTGTTTTAGTTTGGATTGTAAGATTAAATTCGGATATTTTGATGGATTGTATTCGGATATTGTCGGACCTTGAGATGTAATTCGTACTTGTGTGTATTTTATTCCGATGCATTAGACTCTATTTTACTTAAAGTTTTGTATCCTTGGTTTAGACTGTTGAATTATTTCTGTTTAAGTGATTGATCGTCGTCGCGTCACGTTTGGGGCGTGACAGATACAACATCTCAAAACAATTCAAAACAAAACTTAGAAGGAAAAAGAGAGATGTTAACCAATAATATTCTACTGGAGGAAAGGTATTAATCTAATGTAGATAAAAACTCTATGCAACATACTAAAAATCGCTACCTTCCATTGGATAATTCAGTTCCTTTCAATGTTAGCATCAACTTGTTTCAAGTGAACAGAAACTCACAAATTCTCTCATTTTTGTTCACATATTTTCATGTACACAAGAATTGAACTGAAAAAATTTGTCATGTGCATGAGCACTTCAAATGTTCATTAAACACACTTGAAAATTCAATCTAATATGCCAATGCCTCTCCAAACATCAACACAAGAATCTCATATCACAAACCACCACAATATCAGATGGAACATATATCTGCAAGTAAAAGACGAATATTAAGAATTCATATTCAAGGAAAAACAAGAAGGATAAACAATCATTCTCAACAGAAATTGATATACTCCAAGCGTCTTGAGTTCTTCTAAAAGCTAGTAATAAATAAAAATAAAAGCATTGTGACGACCCAACCCTTTTTAAGTTACTTGAAACTTTTAAATTAATATTAATGAATAATGTTGCATCAAATATCTAGTTTACATTTTAAATGTGCGCTTTACTCGCTTTATGCATTTTATTTATTTGAGCATCCGGAACCGATTGTGCCCCTAACTACGGTAGTGGAAATGGATAGACATCACAATGACATACCATGAATATTTTATGGAGTTTTGGACTTAAATTTTAGGATTGAGATTTTTGTACCGAATAAGTGATTTTCCAAAATTTTTACAGAAGTGCTTATTTATATTTTGGGAATACAAGATTTAGTTTCTACCTTATATTTTATTACTATCGACCATCAAGAAAATCGAGTTTTACTAACTCTCGGGTTTTTATTTTTAAATATTATAATAGCTTACTTGAGGATTTTTTAAAAATATCTAATTTTGTAAGATATTTTAAAAGAGGGCAAAATGGATTTTTCTACCCCAAGCCCTCTTGTTTTTTTATAAAATCTCCCAACAACCTTACTTCATCTTCACACCCCATTACTTAGACAAAATACTCCATTGTTGAAGATAAGCTACAAGGGTAAAGATTTCTTCATCTTTTTCTTTAATTTTTGTTTTTTTCATTTAAGTATGATATGGTATTGATCTTATGCTAGAACTAACATTAGAAATATAAATTGATGGTGAATACATGATATTCAAAAACCTCATTATTATACTTGAATCTTCAACCTTTAGTTGAAAAAATATTAGAAATAAGTTTCTTTTATTTCATTTTTCTATTGTGATTGGAGAAGGAAAATACCTTTATTTTCGGACAGAAATTTAACCCTATATAAAAATGAATTTTTGGATATTTTGAGCTATATTTGAACCCAAACCTTGTTTTATACTTATAGAACTATGTCTTAGCTTTCATTTGCAACTTGAATCATGTCAATTGAAGTTTTGTAGACCAAGTTATACCCCAAATAGTGAATGTGCCAGAAATCCGAAAAAAGACGCCTGCTCTTAAGTAATATCACTTTTTGACCTATTTTTGGTACGAATTTGGGATTTTCGTGCTAAAGAAACATTTGTAGATACTTGTCTTAGTTTTCCAACGGTATAAGATTCACATAAATCAGATGTTTGGTTGGGGAGATATGGTTGAAATACGAAAAACTGCTACAACAAAGAAGGTTTTGCGAAATTTGGTGTTCTTGGTGAATTTAAAGGATTGTGTGTTCTTGGTAAAATTTAAAGGATTGTGTGTTCTTGGTGAAATTTAAAGGATTGTGTGTTCTTGGTGTTCTTGGTGAAATTTAAAGGATTGTGTGTTCTTGGTGTTCTTGGTGAAATTTAAAGGATTGTGTGTTCTTGGTGTTCTTGGTGAAATTTAAAGAATTGTGTGTTTTTGGTGTATTGTGTGTAAGAAGCATAAAAACATTCTTATTCTCTAAAAATGATTTTGAGGATAATAAGTTGATAAAATTTAGTGATTCAAAATTAGAGAACCGGGAAAATTGAATAGAGTTCGAAAAATGGAAAAATACGTCCGCCGAGTCCGACTACCATCCACCGGAGGTGGCGGTGCCGGATTAGCTAGAATTGGGGATAAGAATGACGAATAGTGACCGATTTGACATAAAGATGATGTGACAGGAATAGTGGTGTGATGTTATGTGATGTGTACGCACGTAAACCGATACAATTTTGTCGGATTATTTTAACGTTAAGTGTTAAATCAATAAGCTCGGGTTTTGTGAATAAGATATTTTTGGGATTTGTTTTTGATATGACATGTCATATTTTAAGATAATCGAGAATCTTGATTCGAGATAAGATGTTATAAATTAAGAATTCGATTAATCGGAAATTTTATCTAAAACGGGTAGTTAGTCGATTAATTGTTTTTAGGTGATTAATTATGGATTAATTGAATTGAATTTGTCATACTTTGACTTTGACTTTGACCATTGACTTTGGTCAACTATAGTTTTTTTAAAATTTTCACAATGGAACCGATCACCCTAATTTCTAGGTTACTTGACTTTATAGAACGTATTAGATATGCTTAACATAAGAGACTAAATTACTCAATAAGTATATACTTTGTCCTATGTCATTAAGTTGAAGAATTTAACGTGTTAGGTGCGGGCGCAATCGGATACGGTCTCATACAATCAATTTCATCACTAGCATTCTATTAAACTTCAAAGGTGGGTAAACTTCGATTTTGTAAGCATGTCGATCTTGTTATACTATATTTGTCAACTCTTTATAATTGCTAAAATGTGCCTACGGGCTATTTATAAGTCGCCAACGGATGGGGGATGACCCTTCGGTGTCGAAAAGGCCGAGAGCCATATGTAAGTCGCCAACGGGTGGGGATGACCCTCGGTGTCGAGAAAAGGCCGAGAGCCATATGTATCCGCCAACGGGTGGGGATACCCCTCGGTGTCGAAAAATGATTTTTATTGCATTATGATTATTTGACCTATATAGTGTGTAATCGCACGCTTCCCATCGAGTTTCACAACTCACGCCTTCAAATATTTTTACATTTCGGATAATGATGATGAACCGGGAGCCGAGGCGTAGGAGTCGACATCGTGGGACGTTGTTCTATATATCCCAAATATTTAAAATTTCTGTTTTGAGTAAAATAAATTATGGTGATGTAATATGAATTTAGTAATGCGTAACTCTTATCAAACCATTATCACCTTTGTTACTCTTAAGTTTATTTAAGAAATATTTAAGCCCACATTTTAGTATTTAAATTATTATTTTTTTTTATGCTTCCGCAAACTATTTATAAATACTCAAGTGTACCACGGTGATGTTCCTAATCGAAATGGGTTCGGGCGTTACAAGTGGTATCGAGAGGGTCTACGTTTCAGATACTAGAAATGATTTTTCTTTAAAAACTTCTTTTCGTAAGAATTTAATTACTGAAAAATGGGAATGACGACCACGCTAGCGTAACCTACGCCGCTCCGAGGTATGTTTTAATAAAATGCTTTGATTTTTGCATATTACTTTAAGGAAATTTTATGAAATGAACTTGTTCCTCATACAAGAATGATTATGATTTATGAAGAACTTTAGAGGAACTTTACAAGAAATTTATGAGAATTAGTACGACAAATATCGAAAAACTAGTGATGCTTTTAACATATTGAATAAAAGAACTTTGAACTTAGAAAATTTGATGCTTCATGAACTTATACTTTTGAACTTAGTCCTCGAAACAAGAATGACAATTAGTTGGCTTTTAGATACATTGACAAAATATTCATAGATTTGGATGAAAAATAAAAAATTGGGTTTAGTTATTAAAATTTTGCCTTAGGGATATACTCTCCAATGAGTCTACACTAGTTAACTATGATACTTTGATATTGCAGTTAATTATTGGAAATGGCACCACCAAGAAGACATCGTGGTAGGCCTAGTAGGCGAAAGGAGCCCTCAATCGGATCGGTGCGATCGAGCATGTAGCGTAACCCGTGCCAGCTCTGCGCAGCTTGGAGCAACTGGGGCGATTTTGCAAAGGACTTTCTTACTACTCTACAGGGTATCGCTCAACAAATAACTCCCCAGAATGCACCAATTGCACCACGAGGGGTGCCACGCACCAACGAAATTGTTGAACAATTTAGACGATTCACACCACCTAGACTCCACGGAAATGAGGGTCCCACAGTAACTGAGGAGTGGATCATGGAATTAGAAAGAATTTTCGATCACCTAGAGTGTTCGGAAACACAGAAAGTGTCTTGTGGAAAGTTTCGATTAGGTTGAAAGTGCAGCCCCGGTAGTGGACGCCGCACGAAAGGACACCGCTGAGATGGGCAGAAAAGGGAGTTGACGTGGGATGAGTTTAAAGGGATGGTTCTTGATCGATATTTTCCGGAATCGGTTAGGGATCAAAAAGAAACTGAATTTGTTAACTTAAAACAAGGAAGGTTGCCGGTGATGGAATATGAAAGACAATTCAATCAATTGTCTAGATTTGCACCCATATGGTGAACAATGGATGGGAGGAAGGCGAGGAGATTTGAAAGAGGGTTAAGGCTTAAATTGGGAGTATCGATCAGGTTTAAGGTTGCCCACCTATAGGGAAGTGATTGAGAGGTCTCAAATCATATCCTATAGTTTGAATCTTGATCGAGACCCGCACCACCCGATCACACGGGAAAGAGGAAATGGGTTCCTCCTCAAAAAGGGAATTTCGTTCCTCCAATCGGAAGGTTCAAACCAACTCGGGAGCCAAGTTCCAAACCGTGGAAATGTACCCCAATGCTCTACTTGCCGAAGTACCACTTTGGCGAGTGCTTAGCCGGGAAAGGGCTGTTTTAAGTGCCACCAACCAGGGCACAGGATTGAAAATTGCCCAAATGCGAGAAATCGGCCCCATCGGGAATAAGAATAGGAGGTCCTCAACAAGGCCCGGGATATCCCCAAGACAAGAAGGGAAAGCTCGTGTTTTTCAAGATCGAGTAATGAAGAAGAAGCGCCCAGAGGAAAAAACCATGATGGGTATGTTACCCGTATTTCACATACCCGCACTTGTATTATTTGATACCGGAGCTTCACATTCATTCATGTCCGAGAACTTTAGGAGAAAACTTGGACTAAAATTGTGATAATAATGAAGCACTAGAAGTAAGTATTCCTCAGGAGAAACTATTAAGACTAAGAAAACTGAGAGAAATGGAACTTACTATTAGTGGTCAACAAATGAAAGTTGATCTCAGACGTGCTAGAAATGAGAGACTTCGATGTTATATTGGGTATAGATTGGTTAAGTAAGAACCGAGCCACCATTAAATGTTATGATAGAGAAATTGAATTTGAAGGATCAAATGGGAATCGAATTGTCTTTCATGGAGCAAAGACCAACACTAGAGTAAAGATAGTGTCGCAATAAAAGCTATTAGAATGCTTGAAAGAGAGATTGCCAAGGATTTTTGGTGAACATAAAGGGAAAGAGACGAATAAAAGGAAGGCAACAGATGAAGCAGTTGGTTAAGGAATTTTTAGACGTATTCCCCGATGATTTAATGGGATTCCCAGATCGTCAAGTTGAATTCACCATAGATTTAGTGCCAGGAGCGGCACCAATGTCTAAGGCACCATACAGAATGGCGCCCAAGGAATTACAAGAACTAAAGATCCAAATCCAAGACTTGTTGGATAAGAAATTTATCCGACCTAGTGTTTCACTTGGGGAGCGCTTGATCTTATTTGTGAAGAAAAAAAGATGGATCTTTTAGAATGTGCATAGATTATCGAGACTTGAACCTGACTATCAAGAATAAATATCCTTTGCCTAAGATAGAAGATCTGCATTCGATCAATTGAAGGGAGCCAGTGTGTTCTCCAAAATTGACTTGAGATCAGGATACCACCAATTGAAGATCAATGATTATGATATTCCTAAAACAACATTCAGAACAAGATATGGTCATTTTGAGTTTACTGTTATGCCTTTTGGATTATCGAATGCGCCAGCAGTGTTTATGGATTTGATGAATAGGGTGTTCCATCCTTATCTCGGATAAGTTTGTTATTGTCTTCATAGATGATATTTTGATATACTCGCAAGACAAGGAACAACATGAAGAGCATCTCCGCATTGTGTTAGAAACGTTACGGCAGGAGAAACTTTATGCCAAATTCAGCAAGTGTGAATTTTGGCTAGACAGGGTTGTGTTTTTAGGACACATTGTCACTGCCAAT
This sequence comes from Rehmannia glutinosa, assembly GCA_016081115.2. Classification (NCBI taxonomy): domain Eukaryota; kingdom Viridiplantae; phylum Streptophyta; class Magnoliopsida; order Lamiales; family Orobanchaceae; genus Rehmannia; species Rehmannia glutinosa. Next base: position 12,208,676 of record CM071934.1, on the reverse strand, counting down.
GGAATTGAAGTAGACCCATCCAAAGTGGAGGCAATATTGAATTGGAAGGCACCGACTAATGTAGGAGAAGTGCGAAGTTTTTAGGGTTAGTGGATATTATAGAAGATTTATCAAGGATTTCTCAAAAATCGCCAAGCCACTTACACACTTGACAAAGAAGAATGAGAAATTTAGGTGGACCGATCGGTGTGAAAATAACTTTCAAGAGCTTAAGCAAAGATTAGTAACATCTCCTATTTTGACAATTCCGGATGGAACCGAAGGATTTGTAATTTATACGGATCGTCAAAACTTGGATTAGGATGTGTGCTAATGCAAAATGGCAAGGTCATTGCATATGCGTCAAGACGATTAAAAACGCATGAATCGAACTACCCCACTCATGACTTGGAACTAGCGGCAGTAGTTCACGCCTTAAAGATTTGGCGTCATCATCTTTATGGTGGGAAGTGTGAGATCTTCACGCATCACAAGAGCTTGAAGTACTTCTTCACTCGAAGGAGTTGAATATGCGTCGGAGGAGGTGGTTAGAATTGGTGAAGGATTATGATTGCACCATTCAATATCACCCTGGAAAGGCAAATGTTGTGGCGGATGCACTCAGAGAAAAAACAAATGATGATTGCAACTTTGCTCACACAACAAGAATCAATATTAAGAGACTTTTCCAATTTAAGGTTGGAAATTTTGAGACCACCTAATCATCGAGATGCCGTGATTTCATCCTTAATAGTACAACCTACCTTGAGGCAACGAATAAAGGATGCTCGTAAATGAGATATTTTTCTCAACAAGATGAAGCAACGTGTACTCGCGGGAAGCATTCAGGGATTTGCAATTGCGCCGGATGAAACACTAGTCTATGATGGAAGATTATGCGTGCAAAGGATGAGGATTTAAGAAAGGAAATTCTTGATGAAGCTCACAATACACCTTATACTTTGCTCATCCGGGAGGAACAAAGATGTATAGGGACTTGAGAGAAATTTTCGGTGGAGGAATATGAAACGAACAATAGGAAAATTTGTGGAAAGATGTCTCATTTGCCGCAAGTGAAGGCCGAACATCGAGACCATCGGGATTATTGAACCCCCGGATATTCCCGAATGGAAATGGGAACACATTACTATGGATTTCGTGACAGATTACCAAGACCCGTAAGAAAAAATGAGGCAATTTGGGTTATCGTGACGGACTCACGAAGAGCGCACATTTTATACCGGTAAGGATGACTTTCACTATGGATCGTTTTGCTCGACTTTACATAGAGAAGATTGTTAGCCTTCATGGAGTGCCGTATCCATTGTATCGATCGTGATCCTCGTTTCACATCAAAATTTTGGGAAAGTCCGCATGCGACTATGAAGACAAAGCTTAAGTTTAGCATCGCATATCATCCGCAAACGGATGGTCAGTCAGAAAGAACAATTCAGACATTGGAAGACATGCTCAGAACAGTTGTGTTGGATCTTGATGGAAGTTGGGAGACATATCTACCACTTGTGGAATTTGCTTACAATAACGAGCTTATCGAGTTACTATCAAGATGGCACCATATGAAGCATTGTATGGAAGAAAATGCGAGATCACCGACTAATTGGGATGAAGTTGGTGAACGTAGGATTTTTGGACCGGAGATTATTGAGAGAACAGTTGGAGTGATTGCTAAGATTCGAGATAGAATTAAGGCAGCACAAGACCGACAGAAAAGTTATGCCGACAAAAGAAGGAAGGACTTACAATTTGAAGTAAATGACAAAGTATTTCTTAAGGTTGCACCCTTGAAAGGAGTTGTTCGTTTTGGGAAGAAAGGGAAGTTGAGACCAAGGTATATTGGACCATTTGAAATTTTGGATAGGATAGGAGATGTGTCACACGGTTGGCACTACCTCCGTAACTTGCAGCAAAGACATAACGTGTTTCACATATCTATGCTCGGGAAGTACATTGCCGACCCAAGTCACATCATTAACCATGAGGAACTTGATGTCGCATAATAACCTTGCTTATGAGGAGAGCCCTGTCGCTATTTTGGGAAAGAAAGTACATAAGTTGAGAAATCGAGAAGTACCCCTAGTATTAGTACAGTGGAGCCGACATGGTAGGGAAGAGGCTACTTGGGAGAGAGAGGAAGAGATCATAGCTAAGTATCCAAACATTCATAACTAAGTAAGTCGAATTTCGAGGACGAAATTTTTTTAAGTAGGGGAGGTTGTGACGACCCAACCCTTTTTAAGTTACTTGAAACTTTTAAATTAATATTAATGAATAATGTTGCATCAAATATCTAGTTTACATTTTAAATGTGCGCTTTACTCGCTTTATGCATTTTATTTATTTGAGCATCCGGGAACCGATTGTGCCCCTAACTACGGTAGTGGAAATGGATAGACATCACAATGACATACCATGAATCCCGTGCTCACTTTGTCGTACTAGTTCCTATAATCATTGATGTCGGCGACATTTTCTTTTGCTTTTGTTATTGTTGAACTCCTTCGTTTTTTAGTTTGGATTATAAGATTAAATTCGGATATTTTGATGGATTGTATTCGGATATTGTCGAGACCTTGAGATGTAATTCGTACTTGTGTGTATTTTATTACGTTTGCATTGACTCTATTTCACTTGGAGTTTTGTATCCTTGGTTTAGATGTTGAATTATTTCTGTTTAAGTGATTGATCGTCGTCGCGTCACGTTTGGGCGTGATGGATACAACATCTCAAAACAATTCAAAACAAAACTTAGAAGGAAAAAGAGAGATGTTAACCAATAATATTCTCTTTGGAGGAAAGGTATTAATCTAATGTAGATAAAAACTCTATGCAACATACTAAAAATCGCTACCTTCCATTGGATAATTCGATTCCTTTCAATGTTAGCATCAACTTGTTTCAAGTGAAGAAGAAACTCACAAATTCTCTCATTTTTGTTCACATATTTTCATGTACACAAGAATTGAACCGAAAAAATTTACCATGTGTATGAGCACTTCAAATGTTCATTAAACACACTTGAAAATTCAATCTAATATGCCAATGCCTCTCCAAACATCAACACAAGAATCTCATATCACAAACCACCACAATATCGGATGGAACATATATCTCGCAAGTAAAAGATGAATATTAAGAATTCATATTCAAGGAAAAACAAGAAGGATAAACAATCATTCTCAACAGAAATTGATATACTCCAAGCGTCTTAAGTTCTTCTAAAAGCTAGTAATAAATAAAAATAAAAGCATTGTGACGACCCAACCCTTTTTAAGTTACTTGAAACTTTTAAATTAATATTAATGAATAATGTTGCATCAAATATCTAGTTTACATTTTAAATGTGCGCTTTACTCGCTTTATGCATTTTATTTATTTGAGCATCCGGGAACCGATTGTGCCCCTAACTACGGTAGTGGAAATGGATAGACATCACAATGACATACCATGAATATTTTATGGAGTTTTGGACTTAAATTTTAGGATTGAGATTTTTGTACCGAATAAGTGATTTTCCAAAATTTTTACAGAAGTGCTTATTTATATTTTGGGAATACAAGATTTAGTTTCTACCTTATATTTTATTACTATCGACCATCAAGAAAATCGAGTTTTACTAACTCTCGGGTTTTTATTTTTTAAATATTATAATAGCTTACTTGAGGATTTTTTAAAAATATCTAATTTTGTAAGATATTTTAAAAGAGGGCAAAATGGATTTTTCTACCCCAAGCCCTCTTGTTATTTTATAAAATCTCCCAACAACCTTACTTCATCTTCACACCCCATTACTTAGACAAAATACTCCATTGTTGAAGATAAGCTACAAGGGTAAAGATTTCTTCATCTTTTTCTTTAATTTTTGTTTTTTTCATTTAAGTATGATATGGTATTGATCTTATGCTAGAACTAACATTAGAAATATAAATTGATGGTGAATACATGATATTCAAAAACCTCATTATTATACTTGAATCTTCAACCTTTAGTTGAAAAAAATATTAGAAATAAGTTTCTTTTATTTCATTTTTCTATTGTGATTGGAGAAGGAAAATACCTTTATTTTCGGACAGAAATTTAACCCTATATAAAAATGAATTTTTGGATATTTTGAGCTATATTTGAACCCAAACCTTGTTTTATACTTATAGAACTATGTCTTAGCTTTCATTTGCAACTTGAATCATGTCAATTGAAGTTTTGTAGACCAAGTTATACCCCAAATAGTGAACTGTGCCAGAAATCCGAAAAAAGACGCCTGCTCTTAAGTAATATCACTTTTTGACCTATTTTTGGTACGAATTTGGGATTTTCGTGCTAAAGAAACATTTGTAGATACTTGTCTTAGTTTTCCAACGGTATAAGATTCACATAAATCAGATGTTTGGTTGGGGAGATATGGTTGAAATACGCTTTGCTACAACAAAGAAGGTTTTGCGAAATTTGGTGTTCTTGGTGAATTTAAAGGATTGTGTGTTCTTGGTAAAATTTAAAGGATTGTGTGTTCTTGGTGAAATTTAAAGGATTGTGTGTTCTTGGTGTTCTTGGTGAAATTTAAAGGATTGTGTGTTCTTGGTGTTCTTGGTGAAATTTAAAGGATTGTGTGTTCTTGGTGTTCTTGGTGAAATTTAAAGAATTGTGTGTTTTTGGTGTATTGTGTGTAAGAAGCATAAAAACATTCTTATTCTCTAAAAATGATTTTGAGGATAATAAGTTGATAAAATTTAGTGATTTAAAATTAGAGAACCGGGAAAATTGAATAGAGTTCGAAAAATGGAAAAATACGTTCCGCCGAGTCCGACTACCATCCACCGGAGGTGGCGGTGCCGGATTAGCTAGAATTGGGGATAAGAATGACGAATAGTGACCGATTTGACATAAAGATGATGTGACATGAATAGTGGTGTGATGTTATGTGATGTGTACCTGGCACGTAAACCGATACAATTTTGTCGGATTATTTTAACGTTAAGTGTTAAATCAATAAGCTCGGGTTTTGTGAATAAGATATTTTTGGGATTTGTTTTTGATATGACATGTCATATTTTAAGATAATCGAGAATCTTGATTCAAGATAAGATGTTATAAATTAAGAATTCGATTAATCGGAAATTTTATCTAAAACGGGTAGTTAGTCGATTAATTGTTTTTAGGTGATTAATTATGGATTAATTGAATTGAATTTGTCATACTTTGACTTTGACTTTGACCATTGACTTTGGTCAACTATAGTTTTTTTAAAATTTTCACAATGGAACCGAACACCCTAATTTCTAGGTTACTTGACTTTATAGAACGTATTAGATATGCTTAACATAAGAGACTAAATTACTCAATAAGTATATACTTTGTCCTATGTCATTAAGTTGAAGAATTTAAGCGTGTTAGGTGCGGCGCAATCGGATACGGTCTCATACAATCAATTTCATCACTAGCATTCTATTAAACTTCAAAGGTGGGTAAACTTTGATTTTGTAAGCATGTAAATTGTTATACTATATTTGTCAACTCTTTATAATTGCTAAAATGTGCCTACGGGCTATTTATAAGTTTGCCAACGGATGGGGATGACCCCCGGTGTCGAGAAAAGGCCGAGAGCCATATGTAAGCGCCAACGGGTGGGGATGACCCCTCGGTGTCGAAAAGGCCGAGAGCCATATGTATCCGCCAACGGGTGGGGATACCCCTCGGTGTCGAGAAAATGATTTTTATTGCATTATGATTATTTGACCTATATAGTAAAGTAATCACGCTTTCCCCGAGTTTCACAACTCACGCCTTCAAATGTTTTTACATTTCGAGATAATGATGATGAACCGGAGCCGAGGCGTAGGAGTCTGACATCGTGGGACGTTGTTCTATATATCCCAAATATTTAAAATTTCCTGTGTTTTGAGTAAAATAAATTATGGTGATGTAATATGAATTTAGTAATGCGTAACTCTTATCAAACCATTATCACCTTTGTTACTCTTAAGTTTATTTAAGAAATATTTAAGCCCACATTTTAGTATTTAAATTATTATTTTTTATGCTTCCGCAAACTATTTATAAATACTCAAGTGTACCACAGTGATGTTCCTAATCGAAATGGGTTCGGGGCGTTACAAGTGGTATCAGAGTGGGTCTACGTTTCGTATACTAGAAATGATTTTTCTTTAAAAACTTCTTTTTCGTAAGAATTTAATTACTGAAAAATGGGAATGACGACCACGCTAGCAGAACCTACGCTCGCTCCGAGGTATGTTTTAATAAAATGCTTTGATTTTTGCATATTACTTTAAGGAAATTTTATGAAATGAACTTGTTCCTCATACAAGAATGATTATGATTTATGAAGAACTTTAGAGGAACTTTACAAGAAATTTATGAGAATTAGTACGACAAATATCGAAAAACTAGTGATGCTTTTAACATATTGAATAAAAGAACTTTGAACTTAGAAAATTTGATGCTTCATGAACTTATACTTTTGAACTTAGTCCTCGAAACAAGATTGACAATTAGTTGGCTTTTAGATACATTGACAAAATATTCATAGATTTGGATGAAAAATAAAAAATTGGGTTTAGTTATTAAAATTTTGCCTTAGGGATATACTCTCCAATGAGTCTACACTAGTTAACTATGATACTTTGATATTGCAGTTAATTATTGAAAATGGCACCACCAAGAAGACATCGTGGTAGGCCTAGGGCAGAAAGGGAGCCCTCAATCGGATCGGTGCGGATCGAGCATGTAGCGTAACCCGTGCAGCCCGGCTCCTGCTGATTGGAGCAACGGGCGATTTTGCAAGGGACTTTCTTACTACTCTACGGTATCGCTCAACAAATAACTCCCCAGCACCATTGCATTGCACCACGAGGGTGCCACGCACCAACGAAATTGTTGAACAATTTAGGCGATTCACACCACCTAGACTCCACGGAAATGAGGGTCCCACAAGAATCGAGGAGTGGATCATGGAATTAGAAAGAATTTTCGATCACCTAGAGTGTTTAAACACAGAAAGTGTCTTGTGGAAAGTTTTGATTGGCTGAAAGTGCAGCCTCAGTGGACGTCGCACGAAAGGACACCTCGGGCGGATGGGCGAGAAAAGGGAGTTGAGGTGGGATGAGTTTAAAGGGATGGTTCTTGATCGATATTTTTCCTAATCGGTTAGGGATCAAAAAGAAACTGAATTTGTTAACTTAAAACAAGGAAGGTTGCCGGTGATGGAATATGAAAGACAATTCAATCAATTGTCTAGATTTGCACCCCATATGGTGAACACAGATGGGAGGAAGGCGAGGAGATTTGAAAGAGGGTTAAGGCCAGAAATTGGGAGTATCGTATCAGGTTTAAGGTTGCCCACCTATAGGGAAGTGATTGAGAGGTCTCAAATCATATCCTATAGTTTGAATCTTGATCAGACCCCTGCACCACCTGATCACACGGGAAAGAGGAAATGGGTTCCTCCTCAAAAAGGGAATTTCGTTCCTCCAATCAGAAGGTTCAAACCAACTGGGAGCCAAGTTCCAAACCGTGGAAATGTACCCCAATGCTCTACTTACCGTAGTACCACTTTGGCGAGTGCTTAGGTGGGAAAGGGCTCTGTTTTAAGTGCCACCAACCAGGGCACAGGATTGAAAATTGCCCAAATGCGAGAAATCGAGGCCCCATCGGGGAATAAGAATAGGAGGTCCTCAACAAGGCCCGGATATCCCCAAGACAAGAAGGGGAAAGCTCGTGTTTTCGATCGACTAATGAAGAAGCGCCCGAGAGAAAACGAAACCATGACAGTATGTTACCCGTATTTCACATACCCGCACTTGTATTATTTGATCCGGAGCTTCACATTCATTCATGTCTCGAGAACTTTAGGAGAAAACTTGGACTAAATGTTGTGATAATAATGAAGCACTAGAAGTAAGTATTCCCTCAGGAGAAACTATTAAGACTAAGAAAACTGCGAGAGAAGTGGAACTTACTATTAGTGGTCAACAAATGAAAGCTGATCTGTACGTGCTAGAAATGAGAGACTTCGATGTTATATTGGGTATAGATTGGTTAAGTAAGAACCGAGCCACCATTAAATGTTATGATAGAGAAATTGAATTTGAAGGATCAAATGGGAATCGATTTGTCTTTCATGGAGCAAAGACCAACACTAGAGTAAAGATAGTGTCAGCAATAAAAGCTATTAGAATGCTTCGAAAGAGAGATTGCCAAGGATTTTTGGTGAACATAAAGGGGAAAGAGACGAATAAAAGGAAGGCAACAGATGAAGCAGTGGTTAAGGAATTTTTAGACGTATTCCCCGATGATTTACCGGGGATTCCCCAGATCGTCAAGTTGAATTCACCATAGATTTAGTGCTAGGAGCGGCACCAATGTCTAAGGCACCATACAGAATGGCGCCCAAGGAATTACAAGAACTAAAGATCCAAATCCAAGACTTGTTGGATAAGAAATTTATCCGACCTAGTGTTTCACCTTGGGAGCGCTGATCTTATTTGTGAAGAAAAAGATGGATCTTTTAGAATGTGCATAGATTATCGAGACTTGAACCGGTGACTATCAAGAATAAATATCCTTTGCCTAAGATAGAAGATCATTCGATCAATTGAAGGAGAGCGTGTTCTCCAAAATTGACTTGAGATCGAGGATACCACCAATTGAAGATCAATGATTATGATATTCCTAAAACAACATTGAGAACAAGATATGGTCATTTTGAGTTTACCGTTATGCCTTTTGGATTATCGAATGCGCCACAGATGTTTATGGATTTGATGAATAGGTGTTCCATCCTTATCGGATAAGTTTGTTATTGTCTTCATAGATGATATTTTGATATACTCGCAAGACAAGGAACAACATGAAGAGCATCTCCGCATTGTGTTAGAAACGTTACGGGCAGAGAAACTTTATGCCAAATTCAGCAAGTGTGAATTTTGGCTAGACAGGTTGTGTTTTTAGGACACATTGTCACGCTAATGGAATTGAAGTAGACCCATCCAAAGTGGAGGCAATATTGAATTGGAAGGCACCGACTAATGTAGGAGAAGTGCGAAGTTTCTTAGGGTTAGCTGGATATTATAGAAGATTTATCAAGGATTTCTCAAAAATCGCCAAGCCACTTACACACTTGACAAAGAAGAATGAGAAATTTCAGTGGACCGATCAGTGTGAAAATAACTTTCAAGAGCTTAAGCAAAGATTAGTAACATCTCCTATTTTGACAATTCCAGATGGAACCGAAGGATTTGTAATTTATACAGATGCGTCAAAACTTGGATTAGGATGTGTGCTAATGCAAAATGGCAAGGTCATTGCATATCGTCAAGACAGATTAAAAACGCATGAACGTAACTACCCCACTCATGACTTGGAACTAGCGGCAAGTAGTTCACGCCTTAAAGATTTGGCGTCATCATCTTTATGGTGGGAAGTGTGAGATCTTCACAGATCACAAGAGCTTGAAGTACTTCTTCACTCAGAAGGAGTTGAATATGCGTCAGAGGAGGTGGTTAGAATTGGTGAAGGATTATGATTGCACCATTCAATATCACCCTGGAAAGGCAAATGTTGTGCGAGATGCACTCAAGAGAAAAACAATGGATGATTGCAACTTTGCTCACACAACAAGAATCAATATTAAGAGACTTTTCCAATTTAAGGTTGGAAATTTTGAGACCACCTAATCATCGGGATCGTGATTTCATCCTTAATAGTACAACCTACCTTGAGGCAACGAATAAAGGATGCTCGAAAATGAGATATTTTCTCAACAAGATGAAGCAACGTGTACTCGCGAGGAAGCATTCGGGGATTTGCAATTGCGCCGGATGAAACACTAGTCTATGATGGAAGATTATGCGTGCAAAGGATGAGGATTTAAGAAAGGAAATTCTTGATGAAGCTCACAATACACCTTATCGCTCATCCGGGAGGAACAAAGATGTATAGGGACTTGAGAGAAATTTTCCGGTGGAGGAATATGAAACGAACAATAGGAAAATTTGTGGAAAGATGTCTCATTTGCCAGCAAGTGAAGGTCGAACATCGAGACCATCGATTATTGAACCCCCTGGATATTCCCGAATGGAAATGGGAACACATTACTATGGATTTCGTGATGGGATTACCAAGATCCGTAAGAAAAAATGAGGCAATTTGGGTTATCGTGACGAGACTCACGAAGAGCGCACATTTTATACCGGTAAGGATGACTTTCACTATGGATCGTTTTGCTCGCCTTTACATAGAGAAGATTGTTAGCCTTCATGGAGTGCCGTATCCATTGTATCGATCGTGATCCTCGTTTCACATCAAAATTTTGGGAAAGTCCGCATGCGCCTATGAAGACAAAGCTTAAGTTTAGATCGCATATCATCCGCAAACGGATGGTCGATCGAAAGAACAATTCGGACATTGGAAGACATGCTCGTAAGCAGTTGTGTTGGATCTTGATGGGTGAAATTGAAAGCACTACAAGAAAATTGCCGATAGACACCACCAAAAAGACACCGGTATTTTTACTTTTATGGTGTCTTTTCCCATATAACAGCGGTTTTGTAAGAAACCGGTGTCTAATTAGTGTTGTCGTTTGATAAACAACAGCGGTTTCCTAGAACCGGTGTCTATTGTAAAACAAATTCCCAAATAGACACCGGTTTGGGCATCGGATTTCAAAACCGGTGTCTATTTTTATAAATTATTTTAGTTTAGACACCATTGTTTTAACATCGTTCCAAAACCGGTGTCTATAGTATTTTAGAAACTAGATCTTTCGACACCGGTCTAAAAAACCGGTGTCTAATCATATACTTATTACACCGATTTAATAAACCGAGAGTCTATTTACATATTTTTTTTTTTTTAAGTTAATAGGTTTTAGTTGGTCTCTAATTGTTCCAAAACTAGAAATTTCCAAAGTTCTCTCATCTTCTTTCTCCAAAACATGGTTTCTCTCTTTGTCTCTCTCTTAGTCGCGCCGTGCACCGCACAAACAAACCGCCGGTCACACACCGCCGCCCGCTCGTGCACTACCTGGTCGCACACCGCCATTCGGTATAAAATCCCCATTTGCGTTCTCTTGTTAAACCCTACACATTTTACTAGGCGTTGAAGGCGTTGTTGGTGAGAGCCGCGAGAGAGAGTGTGACGATGATTGTGACGGAGGCGATGAGAATCGTGAACATTAGGGTATTTCTCAAGCTTTGTCTTGCTAACATCCCCTTTTTGTCGTCCCCCTGCAAAATTAATCATATAGTCCATGGTTTTAGATCGATCGAGTGTGCATGAGATAAAATTTATAAAAAATAGTTAATAGTTAGTATTAATTATTGGCCCGATTCACTCTCGTAACCATGCTCTCCTTTTCAACATGTTGATGCCGATTGAAGTTACGGAGGGTTTATGCTTCAAGTTGACCCAAAGATAAACATGGTATCCTATTTTGAAGAAGAGGTTGATCGGAACTATAACGCTGTCGGTGTTATTTGGACGAACTCAATTCTAGCCTCGAACTCGAAATACCTCGATACTAGCCCACTTATAACATGTTAACTAGGTTTGAGTCGTATTTTTGTATCATGTTGAAGATTGACACCCCTAAAATTTTACCCCATTGATTTTGAAATTGTGATGGGTTACTTGTAGAAAACAATTTCTCATCCCTGTTCACATTATTCTCTTAATTAATGCCCAAAATCATTAACAATAAATCCAATATTACAGGTATGTTCCATCAAAGAGAAACAGGAGACTGAAAGAAATCAACAACCACATATGCACCTTTCTAAGGGACATCATAAAGCAAAAGAGAAAAGAAATGGGAATGGGACATCATTGTACAGATGATAATGACTTACTAGGTATATTGTTAAAATCAAACCAGAAAATAAAAGGCCCATGCATTCTAGTTCCGTGTATCCTCACTGTGGCATGCTTATCATATTTTCTTATATTTGTTTCCTTTAAATAGATAAATAATACCGTGCATGAGGCTGCTTACACCTCTTCTGAATGTGATTGTTACTGTATATATTTGAACATTAATTTTTGCAGCTTACTTGCTTGTGCCTAACCTGACTCATCTGCCTTTTGAAATAGTTATTGCGATGCCTATAGTTTTTCTCTTACTTATTTGGTTTATCTTGAAAATATGTTAACCAAGTGCCACATGACTGTGTATTCTTTGTCAACTATATGTGATTGCCTTCTCATAGATGTGCACTTCTTTATTTTTCATCTTTTCTGGGGTATTTTTGAAAGCTATGTTGAGCGTATGGATTGAACATTTGTGGTTTTATCATATGTTGTCCATTTTGTTTGCAGGGATGGAGGGGATGATACTTTTGAAAGAACCAACATTGATCATATGGAGAAGCTTGAGCATTTTTGAAAGCTTGAATGACATGAGCTATGTTGATCATATATTCATATGGATTTTGTTGCCTTTAGTTGAATTATATAGTTTTTTTTGTTGGTTGATGGAATTAATTGGATTATGAATTTATAGTTGTTTATCGAAATGAAATTTCGCTACTAGTACTTTTTGTTGGATTTGGGCTATTGGTGACTTTAGTATTAATGGGTTTCATGGTAGTGAACTTATGATGATTGCTAGAATTGGAGTTTATAATGATTTTTGTTTATTTATATGATTTTTGCATATTTGGACCGATGTCTTTAGATGAAACGACACCGGTTTTATACCGGTGTTTTGATATGGTGTCTATTCATCAAAAGACACGGTTTCAAACCGTGTCAAATAAATAAGCTTTTAACACCAGGGCTTTTGAAAGCGGATATTTTATATCTACGACACCGATTTAAAACCGGTGTCTTTCAAGAAACGACACCGGTGTCAAAAAGTTCAGACTTTTAACAAAGTGGTTTTAACACCGGTTGTTTTACTAATAGACACCGGTTTAAAACCTGTGCCTTTCAAGAAAAATACACTGATTTTAAACCGGTGTCAAAAAGTTCAGATTTAACACCAGTGGCTTTAACACCGATTGTTTTACTAATAGACCCGGTTTAAAACCGGTGTCTATCAGTATTTTTATAGTAGTGAAGAGACAAACAGAAAATAGAACAATAGGTGAAACATAAATAAGACATTTTGGACCTGTAAATGCCAAGAGCATCAATAATGCTTTTGTTTGATTTTGATGACTATTGTTGCAATCTTCTTACTTGAGTTTGAGAATTTCATCTAATTAATGTGTTTTTAAAACTCTGAAGAATGTCTTTATTTTGGATCCCACGATCATTTTCCTTTTCTTTTTCTATGGCCTTTGTCTGTTTTTATATAATATTGTTTTTCTACAAGATTGAGACTTGGGGGTTAGAGTCAGAATCTAATCGGACTCTAATAAGACGAGAAATAAATAGGTTGTTAGGGTTAACCGAAAATAAGTAATGACACGAGTAGTTTGTTGACCTGAATGTGCTATTTATTATGTAGTGTTTTGCAATGTTTTTTTTTTATTGAATTGAATATGTTGTTAGTACAGTGACTGAATTTTTTAAAAGTTAACAAATTTATGAAAATACAATTTTCAGATTTAAAATTAACTTATATACCCATATAACCTGTATAAATAGATGTGTTATTGTAGTTTTGAAAATATACAAGTGATTTTGGAACCAGCTTGTAGTTCAAGTGGTATTGCTCAATATTTGTAAGAGTGTTGACCAGGAGGGTTCGAACCCTGTATCTTTCAATTTCTTTGAAATTTATCCCCTCCCTTCAACCACTACTTCCAACTTAATAAAAAAAAAGTAACTTTGGGTACTCTAAAAGCATCAATAATAAACAAGTCAAGAGTGAAAATATGATATATAATTAAACTAGTAACTCCCCCCGTGTGTTGCACGTGTATTAGTATTTTACATTATTAATTTGTAATGTAACTATTTATTAACAATAAGTTGGTACTTAAATGTTTTCCTTGTATTATGGCTTTTTAAGATTCACCGTTCAAGTAAACTCTTTTGATACAGGTTGTTGACAATTTGTTATTGAATAGGACTTGTTTATTAAAAAGATATAAGACTTTTCATTATTCAAAAGTTATACGACTTTTTATTCAAAAATTATAATATCATTTATACTTGTAATGAACATATAGTAAAGTATATTCCAAAAACAAATGTGATAAAGAATACTAATTTAACAAAATTATACTAATTGCAATTGAACCAATATAAAACAAATATTCATATATTTATTCTAAAGCATGATATAAGAAATAAATATTTCATTAATAATAATATATTGTTCATAGAAACACTCCATTAAAAAGTGACATCAATAACATTCAAATACAAATAAAGTCTAGAAGTAGTTCAAAAACATCAATCATACATCACTCTAATCATTTTCCTTCTTGATAACTGCCTTAGTTTTCTTCAAAGAGCCGGTACTGGAGAATTCTCCCTCAAGCTTTCTTTTAACATTATTGCCATCATCAAGATCCAGAAAAGAGTCAACATTCTTTAGTTTGAATTTGCCTTGAGAAGAAACTTCTTCCACAGATAAATTAAGATGATCTTGTTAAAGTACTACGTCATTAATTTGCTATCTATAAAAATTTCAAATAAAAGAAAAGAAATACATTAAAGATCCAATTAACAAATATAAAATTAATCACTTATCACCAATTGATTCAGATTGAATGGCTCTAGAGTTAAGTTCCGAGTCCTATGACAAAATAATAAAAATAAAATAAAATAAAATATACCTATTTTAATATAAATTTCCTGCTCATTATAGTCAATCGCAAATTAATAAATTGTTCGTGCCTGACTGTCAATAAAAGTTGACTCAAATCTTGGCGTGAACTCTGAATCCATAGTCAACTTTTAATTTGTGTCCGTTCACACTATGCAGGTCAAAATTTAATGGTGTAAGACCATTAGATTAACTGTCGAATTTGAATGGAAGACGCTGACACAAAAAATTTAATGTAATTAATTGAACAATATAAGAAACCATTACAATAAGTATATAGAAGTTTATTGCCGAATCAAAACTATAAAACTAACAAAACAATAATTGTCGAATTAAAACTATAAAACTAATAATTCACAACAACATAAATGACATTAGGTAACACTCAAAAAATGTTACCTAATGGCCATAAAATGTTACTATAGACAATAAGTAGCATTTTTATATATTTCGCACTTGCCCGTGCTACCTATAGTCTAAGGTATCACTTTTATTAGCTTTTAGTAATACTTTTTCTAAGTGTTACATTAAGTTTTCTATTGGTAACACTTTGAAGCAATATTTCTAAAGTGTTACATATGAATCTTATGTAACACTTTTTATATTTGTAACACTTTAAAAAATACTTCTAAAGTGTTACATATGAATCTTCTCAGTAACACTTTTTTGTAGCACTTCGTAGAAATACTATTTTTTTGCCACCAAGTAGATTCGAACCCACGAATCTGTTATGTATGAAAGTGGCAATTTGCCACTAAGCTAAGTTGATTCTTATTACAACTTTTGCTTTGTTTTATATATACACACACACACACACACACACACACATATATATATATATATTGTCACGCCCCAAACGTGACGCGACAACGATCAATCACTTAAACAGAAATAAATCAACGATCTAAACCAAAGATACCAAACTCCAAGTGAAATAGAGTCTAATGCGGCGGAATTAAAATAATCACGAGTACAAATTATAATCTTAAAGTCCGGCGGTATCCGAATACAACCCAAAAGATTAATCGAATTAACTTACGTAGTCCATACGAAAATAAAATGAAGAGTCCAACAACAAATAAAAGTAAAAGGAAA
Organism: Rehmannia glutinosa; assembly: GCA_016081115.2. Classification (NCBI taxonomy): domain Eukaryota; kingdom Viridiplantae; phylum Streptophyta; class Magnoliopsida; order Lamiales; family Orobanchaceae; genus Rehmannia; species Rehmannia glutinosa. The sequence continues at coordinate 12,192,856 of CM071934.1, read as the reverse complement.
TGTCGCTCCATATCACGGATAGGGATTCAATCTGGTAGTTCGATGTCTTGGCCGAACTCTTCATCTAAAGGTTAGAAAACATGAGGGAATGAGACAGAAATCTCGGTGGATGGGGTGATCGTGTACGTGTGGCGATATAAATAGTTAATGCGAGAAATTTCGTGTATGAAAACGCGTGAGAGATGATGCATGATTTCACACATCCACAAGCGTCATGATAAATATATTAAGTAACATACTTATATAGTTTAAGAAAATAGTTCGTGGTCACGCAGCACTATGGTTCAAGCGGGAGACGGGGGGATTGCGGATTTGTAACGCCAATCCTATGCAAGACAAGTAGCGGTTGCGTCACGGATTTGTAGCGCCAACCAAGTGGTCCGATTAACTCCGGAATCGTGTGGATCGACAGCGATTCCTTCGTTCTTCCTTGTAACTCCCGAGCAAGATGGTCAAGACTGTCACCTTATCGCTCCGTAGGCAAAGACAAAATCCAGTGGAGCTAGCAAGGCTCGGATTTGTCATAATCATGATTATACCTCAAGTACTACGACCCGCTTCCCTTGGACAAACTTCGTCCCTCGGTTGTGGGATTAGGACGATGGGGCCGGAGAGTGGAATAGCAGCCGAGCTGCCCGGTTCCATCCCCGACGTATCCATTCCGACTGTGAGCTCGACACACCAAGTTGACTCAAGCAGAAAGTAAACACAAGTTCATGAAGTCAACCAGCAATGAGTATTATTGATTCGGGAAGCCGTTCATGAAAAGTTCTCAAAAATTTGCACAAGATAGTTATGGCGTTGGTGGAGTTATCGGGATGAAGATAATTATCGGGAGGATAAGTAGTCTTCGATATCTTAAGTATTAGGAGGAACATAAGTCCCGTTATAGATTCGAAATCACGAGGCGAGGAGTCGCCCGCGATCGGTATTAATCGGTCAAGACGATTCGATAAGTCAAGGGATTTTTAAGAAAATAAAATATTTTAATTAAACATTAAAGTAAGAGGGTCCAGGGCTGTTTCTTTAAAAGAAAATAATTTGAGTTAGGTCCTTATAAAAAATAAAATTTACAATTAGCCCCGTTTTGTCAAAACCAATACTTTTGGGGTTAAAAGTTAAATAAATAAATGTCCCGACCTTGAAAATTATGAGGTCAGTTCCTAAATTCTCTAAATTATTCAGAGATTCAGGTTTTAAAGTTTTGAGGTCGATTTTTATAAAATTCTCACATTGGCCCCAAATTTGTTAAAATTGTCATTTTGGGCCCTAAGTTTAAAATAATCGGAACTCACAAACCGGAAGAGCTTCTAATGTGATTCCAGTTGGAAAATGTCACTAAGGTTAGTGGGATATTGGGACAAAAACAGTTTTAAAACGTCATAAGTATAGGTCCCTTAACTTTTGAAAATCTCATTTTTGTCCCATTTTGAAATAATTGCCTTTAAGGCTTTTAGGGGTCCAATTGTTATGAAATTTGAACCTTGGGTCCAAAATATAATTATGTTATAGGTAAATTAGTATTTCCAGGTACATGGGCTGTATAAGTCCTGGAAATTTCATTTGGGTCCTCAAGTTTAATCTTTTACAATTTGGTCCCTCAAGTTTTATAAAATTACTTTCCAAGCTCTAAACACTTGGATTTTTGGAATACACTTAAAATATGTTATTTCCAGTCCCTTAAAAGTTAAAATTTCAAATTTTAAAATTAGGGTCTGGTACAGTTTCGAAATTTGCAAAATATCCCTTAAACTTCTAAAATTTTGCAATCTAGTCCTTGGGCTTTTAAAGGTTGATTTTAATTATCTAAAAACTCTTAATAAAACTTTATTAAAATTTCAAAACATCATTTTTGAACCTGATTACAGTCCCAAAAATCGAAAATTACAGAGAGGTCCCTTAAGTTTTATTTTCTTGCAATTAAGTCCACCAACTTTCCATTTTTGCATTTTAATTCCAAAATCGAAATTTAATCAATTATGCTCGACTTGTCCAGGTTATAGGCCATACAAAACATAGATTTCAAGGGTCATAAACATACATATCCACCTCATACAAGAATTTATCAAATATGACAATAAAGTGTACATGTATGTCCTAATTTTCGGTAAATCGCATTTTGAGCAACACTTGAGAAATTTTTCAACTTGATACAAGAAAATAGCATGCAATACATAATATATATCTCAAATGCTCAATAACAAAATACTACATGCATTTTTATGAATTAAAACACCTAGAAGTTGAAAGGATTTTTCCACCCACCTTGTTTGTTCGGTTGATTGGTGTAAAGTGGTGTCACTAGACCTTGAGGATTTTAATCCTCACTTAAGGCAGCCCCTAAGTCAAATAATACAAGGAGTTTTGAGTTAGAAAATGAAGGTTTGAACTAAGGAGGGAAAAAGAGAAGGAATAGGCCAAAGGTACCACACTTACACTTGTGTAGTTGAAAGTTGTAGTCAAAAATTGATGGTCTCTTAAGAACTTGATCACCACTTAAACAAAGCTCCAAGGTCAGCCCCTAATCACCTCAAAATGAAAATTTTGGTGTTAAAATTCGGAATTAATAGGGAAGAAGAAGATGGTACCAAAAATCCCATTTCTTACCTTGTTGAAGGGGGGTGTTCGAATTTTTGTAGGTAGAAGAGGGGGTTCTTGAAATTTTGGTTAAGTGTTTGGGAGATATGAAGAAAAAGGTATGTTTGAAGATATGAAGAACTTATGTTTGAAGATTTGAAGATGTGAAGAGTTGGTGTTTGAAGATTTGAAGATGTGAATGATTTTTAGAGAGAAGTTAGAGAGATGTTGGAGAAAATGCTTGAATGATGAATGAGTTGGATAAAAATGATATTTTGAACAATTTTTGATCATCAAAATGGCCCTTGGCCGTTCACAATGAGAGAGGGGGAGGGAGACAACTTTTGTTTTGTTCTATGGCTTGAAAGGTGTAGCTTGCATGAGGGACAAGGACCTTGGTCAAGGTGTAGTCTTGCATGGGAGGATGGAATTGCAAAGATTGAGAAGAATGTTGGCATGGGATGTTGGGAAGCCTCCAATATGTTGGGTAAGTTTATAATAAAGAATTGGTGTATAAGATATTGTGTATAAGATTTGAATTAATGGTGTAATAATACACAAGATGAATACATAAGGTGTATGTGTACAAGAGTTGGGAGATATTTCTACACCAAAATTCCCATTATGGCCGTCCCTTAAGGGGTATTTGTGGTAATTCCATATTTTATTTTTATGTCCCAAAATTGATGATAATAGGTGAATAATATCAATCTCCAAAATAATTAGTGATTTCCTTGATCACTTATAAGTCTCATGATCACTAAATCTAAACCGAGTTCTTAATTCTATAAGGTATAAACCTCTAAAATAAATAGTCTCCAAAAATTCTAAGGTGACTAATGAGTACACAAATATTAATAATGATGATCGATCGAGTGATCATAAATGCGAAATAAAATTAATAAATGATTATGATCACAAGAAGTAAATAAGAAATTAAGGCAAAATGTAATTATCATTAATATTTACCCGTCAAAGCGACGCGGTAGAATTGTCAATAGTACAAAGACAACACGGTAAGTACATGTACGAATAAAAAATCGAGGGCTTCACATATATTATATGTATATATAATATATTTTATATAATAAAGATTATATTTTATAATATATGTATTAAATTATATTATACATTGTATATATCAAATTTTATATTATATAGTATATAGTTTGAAAATCACATTATATTATATATTAAAGGACACAACAAATGAAAAAATATCAAAAATATATAAAATAAATTTATCGACTCATAAATATTCAACTAGTAAAATAAAAAATATATAAAAATATAAAATTAATTTATCGACAGATAAAAAAGTTATAAACAAAAAAAAATTAAATAATAAAGAAAATAACAAAAAAATAATTTACCGACGGGAAAAATTCCTAATTAATTACCGACAACATCAATTTTCATTGGTAATTTTTCTAAAAAAGTAAAAAAAAAAAGATTAACGGTGAAATTTGTCTCCATTAGTATAAATTAAAAAATAAATAAATAATAATAATAAAATATATACAAGCGCATTTTTAAGTCGGTATTAAAACAGAATTAATTGTCTTCGTAAAAAATAAAAAAATAAAAGCAAAACTAAAATACTTTATAAAATGAAAACAAAAATTCATTTAAAAATACGATACATGATGTCTACAATTTTTAGGTTTGGTGACATCAATTAATTAAATAAATCTTTGACATGATTTAATGATAGTTATTTAATTTTGTGTTACTAAAATATAGCTTAAAAAGTGTTACAATCAATAAAATATAGTGTTGCCAAGAGTACTTCTTAAATAAAGTGATACCTATTTGTGTTACAAAAGAAATAACAAAAACAAAGTGTTACTTATATAAAAGTGTTACATATAAGTGTTACATATTGATAAAAGTGTTACCTATTTTGCGTTACAAAAGAAATAACAGAAAAAGTGATACTTAAAAAGTGTTACTTATATAAAAGTGTTACATATAAGTGTTACATATTGATAAAGTGCTACAAAAGTGTTACATAAATATTGTAATATAAAAAGTGTTACAAACATGTGTTACATATGTACCTTATGTAAAAAGTGCTACAAAATATGTGTTACCTAATGTCATTTATGTTGTAGTATAACCAAAAAAAATGTTGGCGGGGATAGAAGTTTATATACACAAAAAATATTGACACAAAAAATATGTTAGTATGAGGATTAATAAAAAAATAAACAAATCATACAAAAAATAAATTTAAAAAAATACAACAAAACTATAAAAAATAATAAAAAAAACTCACCAAATATTGTCCATACAAATCTACAATATAGTTTATATAAACTCTTGTCTATTGGAGAATTCGAGTTCAATATTGTCGATGTTGGTGGGACTCTTGATGAAAACAGAAATAGAGGAGAACATGAAGATGGAGTCATATTTGGTGATTATGCTTCGAATTTAGGATCAACAATATCAAAGTATTTTTCTAATGCAATTTAAGTAGTATAAATATAAGAGGATTTAGTATAAATAATAAGCTGCCAAAAAAATCTCCTAACACAAATCAATTGTTAATTCAATAGTGAAAGATACATAAAATCATAATTGGTCTATTTTAACTATTATGAAATAATTTAGGGAAGTTTGAATAGTCATTAGTATTTAAAACTTGATTAATTAATAGTATATTGTACAAAATTGCATCGACCCCATTGAAACAAATAAACAATATATTTGAAGAAGATATGATGTATGGAATCAACAAATCATTGTAATGTATATTTTTAAGAAGAACTGATGTATACTAATATCAATTATGGTGAAATACTATATATTTATAATTTTTAAAATCTATATAATATATATAGATAGAATTGATACTATAGACTCACTTTTGGTATAAAGTAGGAATACTAGTTAATAAAATTTTCCTAATTTTTATACATTTAAAATAGGAATACCATTTATGATATTTTTCTAATATATATATATATATATAGGGTTTGGATATGGTGAGTCCACATAAGTTATATGAGTATGTGAGACCAAATCTGGAGCGTTGACTTATTTTTTTAACGGTCTAGATTAATCAGTTTTTGTCCTTTTTTAAAGATTAATTTATTGAAGAAAAAGACTTTTTGGTAAATCTAACTTTATATCAGTTATTAGTGAGGGAGTTATATTTGGTAGTGGCTTTTCACATTCCTAGAATTAAGGGAACGTGATTCTCTCTCAAATCTTCTACGCTCTCTCTCAAACTCCCTCCCTCTCGGTACTCTCTCTCCACCAGTCCTTCATTCATCATCTCACATATTCTCTCTATCTATTTTCCTTCATCGCTTAAATCGTACCCTAAATTCAAATGCAAAACCCTCCTATTCTTCATGAAACCATCAATGGCGACTCAGAACGGAAACCCATATGTTGCACAAAATAATCACATCGAAAATCCAGAAAACCCAGACGTTGCACAAAACGCCATTTTGTGGAAAATGATTTAGTGGGCAGAGAAGGAGGAGAAGATCAATCGGGAATACTCGTGTAGATGGGAAGGTGTTGATCCGTGATGATACTGATTTGTTGGTTTTTAGGGTGCATTGTTGCATTTGGGTAAGTTTATGTGTTGGTAAATTCTCTGTTTTTGATTTGGGTCAAACTGCTGTATTTTTGAGTTGGATGATGTAAGTCAAATTGTTGTGCTTTTGGATGATGTAAATTGCTATGTTTTTTATTTTAGTTTTTGTTGTAAGAGGAAGAAATTTTAGGGAAATATGGTTTAAGGATTGCTCTGTTTTGTTCAAGTATGTGGCAATTGCTTGTTGATTTTACGAATATTGCTTATCTATGTTTTTTTTTTGCTTAAGTAGACTCACATCGTTTTTAAGTTAATAAGCTTTTTAATTGAAAAAAAATTGGAGAAATAGAGATTAATTAGGAGTGTTCTGTTTTAATTGAAAAAACAAAGTGGGAAAAATAGGAGTTAATTATGATTGCTATGTTTTTTTATGTTTTTTAGCAATGCTTATTCAAGTTTGTTTAATTGCTTATGTATGCTTCCGCTTAAAATAATTGGTGAAACATGGGTTAAATATGATTGCTTTTTCTCTTCTATTCACTGCTTATATATGGTTGTTTTACTGCTTATGTATGCTTTATATTATGCTTATATTAATTGGTGAAATATGGTTAAACTTGGAATGCTTTTTTTTTTTTTTAAACGTATTTTTGTTGCTCATTTATGCTTTTAATTATGCTTATATATGCTTGTTTTAATGCTCATGTATGTTTTATATTCTGCTTATTTTTCATATAGTTGATTGGTTTTTTTTTGGACAGATTTTGGTTTGGAAATGACAAAAGATAGTAGGAAAAGGAAGGCCACAAGGAAATATGCAGCTGCAATTTGTTTGGATAATATGAATGGACAAAGTGAGTTGAATTTGGGAGAGACAAAGAAAGTTTGCTGGAACTTTATGTTTTTTTATTTTTGATCAAATGGTTGAATATTGTAGTATTTTTTTTTGAATTTATATTTATGGTTGGTTTTGAGTAGTTGACATATGCGTAGTTTTCTATAAGAATGTTTTGAGTTAGTTGCGTATTTTCTTTGATGAATGTTCAGTTTTTTGGTATAACATACGTTGTGTTATGCATAATTGAGTACATGGACAAACTATTTTTATTTTATATTTTTTGGCATCATGAACAATTTGATCAAAAGTAGTAAAACAAGCATACATAAGCAATACTTAATACATCCATAAGCAGTAAAACATATGGACTAAATAAGCAATTTGTTTGGTTCCTGAACAATTTGCTCAAAAATCAATAAAACAAGCCACATAAGCGATCTTAATACATCAATAAGTAAAACATATGGACTAAATAAGCAATTTGTTTAATTCGAACAATTTGCTCAAACAATGATAAAACAAGCTTACATAAGCGAGTATCTAATGCGTCAATAAGCGATAAATATATGGACTAAATAAACAATTGTTTGGTTCTGAACAATTTGCTAAAAAGCAATAAAACAAACACACATAAGTAGTACTTAATACGTCAATAAGCGACACCTCAAATTGCTCTCTTAAACACGAGACACACATTAATGGTGTTTGTAATCCATATGCAACAATTACTCAATTGGCAAGCATTGTGAGTATATTATATAAGCATATTGTTTTTTTTTTTTTGCATAACATCACGGTTTCTATTCAAAGAAACTATATTTAATGTGAGAACGCAAAATACATTAAATAAATAAGCAACATTTTCCATATTCACAAGCAATTGTTTATGCACAACTAAGCAACATTCTAAAACAATCGCGGGTAATGCTTTCTTAATGTGGGTAATTGCTCCTATTTTCATGGGATTTAATTGATTTATAAGATTAATATCATGATCTTTAAGGTAAGATAAAACCAATTATGGGTAATCGCTCCTATTTTCATGGGATTTACTATATTTAGTCAACCTCCCTATTTTTTACATGGACTAATTTGCCCCATTTCGATTTTAATAAATATTTTATAAATATTAAACAGATTTTAATACTAGCTATTGATGGTAGATCCGTGGTCTAGATGTGGTCCTATGTACTCATATAATGCTTGGGTCCTATATAACCCTCCCCATATATATATATATATATATATATATATATATATATATATATATAGGGGATGGTTCAAATGGGACACCCACCTTATATGAGACGGTGGGGATTCATCCAAACCGTTGATATTTTCCAATTGAGAGTCCAGTTTAATGACCTGAAAATTAGATTAATAATCAATAATTAAAATTACTAGGGGTATAATAGACTATTTAAATCTTAAGATTGTAACTGCTAAAATCACGTTCCTAAAATTTAGGGGATGATATGCACAAAATCAGGCAACAAAAATCCTTCCAAAAATCGTGTATATGTAGTTAAATCACTATTTTATTGTATATTCGATTCGAAAATCCCGTATCTTTATTTTAATATTTGTGTAATTTAAAATGTTTAATCGTATACATATCAAATTTTATTAAGGCGTATATTTAGTTCAAGAATAGTGTATTTACTTTAATAGTACTATGTAATTTAAATATTTTCTTTGTATGTATATCAAATTTAACTACGAGTGTATGTTTAGTTCAAAAATATTGTGGCTTTACTCTAATAGTATTGTGTAATTTAAAATGAATTACTCTCTGCATGCCAAATTTAATAGAATTAAATAACCAACCACCAAGTCAAACGTTCCTAAATTATAGGAAGTGATAACCACAAAATAATGGCAACAAAATCTTACCAAATTAAACCCAATAGAGCCCAAAAACGGCGGAACCAAAAATTTCGAAACCATGTAGTCAACGTTTCCTAAATTGTAGGATGCAATTCAATACACAATTAAATAAATATATATTACAGTGAAATTTTTATTTTTATACGGTGAAAATGCCCTAACCGCACAAATAATATTAAAGTGAATAAACAAGTATTATTTGGAAGGATTAAACACGTTCTTATCGACTTAGTATGTATAATGTATATCATCTTAAATTATTTGGAAGGATTAAACACGTTCTTATTTTTTTGTATAAAATAAATGCACTTCAATACACATAAAATAAATATATAGTACGAGTGAAATTTTGACATTTATACAATACAACGCTCTTAACCACACAAGAATGTTAAAGTGAATAAAAAAAGTATTATTTGGAATATTATACACGTAGTAAAGCGCACTAATTATACAACATTCTAATACTAATTACACAAGAAATTGCACTAATTATACATCATTGTAATTTATGCACGCTGTGAAAACCGCACTAATTATACAACATTCTAATACTATATACGCAGTAAAAACCGCACTAATTATACAACATTCACAAATTCTTAACAACACGATCGCCCTTCTCATTTTCTTAATTTGGGCATTTGCTTCCCCGCCCCCACTACTCGTACCACCAATATCAAGTCGCTTTTTATTGTCCTCTAGCCATCTTCACAAATTAGCAATCGCAATTAAGAAGATAAAGAAAATATCATCATAATACAAGAAATTATTCTAACAAAGACACAAACATTTGATGACAAATACATTAAAATGTATTATACAACTACAATTGAAGTTAAACTATATTGAAGACATACAAAAAAAAAAATGTACTACAAAGTAAAACATCAAAATTGTATTAAATAACCACTAAAACTCAACTAAGAATACAAAGAGAATAATATCCGAGGAAAAGTCGAAGTTGAAAATACAAACCCAACCATGAAATTACTAGAAATCGAAATCTCCAAAAAATCGAAGATAACTAAACCTTATAACAATAAATCCCCAATAATTAAAAGATAAAAACCCTAGAAACTACACAAATAACTTCTAAAAATTTCAAGATTTGGGTAAAAATTACATACCAAGAAATTAAACAAAATGTGCGAAACTTAATAGCCCACAATGATAACCCACCGCCCGGTGTTACACCATCGCCATCGTCTTAATTGCCCAGGTCCAAATTAATAAAAAAATAAAATTCGAGCAAAGCAACATCGGACCGTCGCGAAGTCGAACGATAGAGGAGAAGATGGTATGATGGCGGATTTGTTTTTTTGCAGCTGCGCCACCGTCCTCTTCAACGTCGTGATGGTCTTATTCATGGCGGGTCTCGCATGATGGAGGATGGCGGTGGCTCCGACTATTTTGGTGCAAACGGACGGTGGTGTCTGTGTGTAATATGCGGGCGAGAAGATGGAGTGTGAGACGGTGAAAAGATGGAGTGTTTGAAGGTGAGAAAAAATGGTGAGAAAAAATGTTTGAAGGAGAAGTAGCGTTTTTTGTGATTTTTGGGTTTGATTTGGTAAGATTTGAAGCCCCTTAAACTCGGGAACCGAAAAAGAAAAATTGAAACTTACCTTCTATACTCAAATAAAAAGACATGATTTGCCCCTAATTAAAAATCAAAAAATAATATAAATTACCTATTTGACCCCTAAAAATCCCCGCATTAACTACTTGCCCAAAATAAAGGGATTAATCCGAGCCATACAAAATATCAATCCAATGGCTTGGATAAATCCCCACCGTCTCAAATAAGGGGGTGTCCCATTTGAACCAATCTCTCTCTCTCTCTCTCTCTCTCTCTCTCTCTCTCTCTCTCTATATATATATATATATATATATATATATATATATATATATATATAGGGATTGGATCAAATGAGACCACATAATTAGAGTGAGACAATGTAGACTAATCTTTCCACAAATCTGTAATTTTAGATGGTTGAGATTTGCCCAATTTAATCGCCTTTTTTAATTTATTTTAAATCAGAAAGGTAAGATGGTAATTTTGTTATTTAGCAATTTCATTCCCGGTAATTGTGTTGATGGGTCTTGAATACGGAAGACGCAGATCGTGTTAATTTGGTTTGATGTTTCGATTTCGATTACAATTTTTTAAGAGGGAACATATGCATATTCAATTAGATTACATATTTATTCATCTCGCCCGAAAAAACCCCAATTGGCATGCAAAAAGGACAAGAAACATAATCTTTAAAGTTTTAACTCTTGATTAAATCAAAACCCAATAACATCAAATCCTCTCTTTTTATTATTACTCAATCGACAAATCAAAACCGTGGCAACCGCAACGAAATGTAAAATCATTAATATCGAAATTCAGATTATTTAATAACATGCCAAATACAGAGTCCGAAATTTAAACAAGATACTTATAGTTTTTGTTGTATACTTATAGGTGTTTTGTTGTATACTTATATGTGTTTTGTTGTATACTTATATTTTTGTTTGACAATTGTAATATGCAAGTACAAATATGTTAAATATACAACATAATAATGTTAAATATACAAGTAAATATATGTTAAATATACAAAGACAATAATGAGCGTGATTTTTTTTTCTCTCTCTCTCTATAATTGATTTATTTAATCAACGGTCCCCACATGTTAATGAGTGTAATTCTCTCTCTCTATAATCGATTTCTTGATTCACGGTCCGTACATATTTTTGTTTGACTATTTTAATATGCAAGTAAAATTATATTAAACATACAAAGTAAAATAGTGTTAAGTATACAACAAGTATATGATAAATGTACAACATATCGCATAGCGTAACACATGCGTGATTTTCTCTATCAAGCGCGATTTTCTCGTGATTTTCTCTTTCCCCACGTGATTTTCTCTCTCCTAATAACTAATTCCATATTTGGATGGTCCCCCACATGTTTGTTTTGACAATTATACTCTTATTTTGCCTTAATTAAATATTTAATGTAATTTTAACCCCTATTTATCTTAGTCATTGATATAGATAAAGGAGGGTTGAGATGAGTCCACATTGTCTCACTATAATATGTGGTCTCATTGGATCATGTAGTGCCCTTTCTAGCTTACTTGAATTTTAATGCGGAAAATAAGCAATTAAAATAGAAATACTTAAACAAATGCTTTGAAAAATACAGAATAATAAAAATCTTACTTCGTTTGAAAACTTTGCGGTGAATTAAATGCTAATAATCTGAATAAATACTTGTCCAAAAACATTCGTCTTGAAAATAAAATGACATTCAATGTTTAATGAACTTAAAAGTCAAAATTTCAACATAATAAAAATTCCATTGACATGGGTTCCCGAGTCTGCGTCCGCCATCTCCTTCCTCTTCTCGCTCATCCGAAAAATTTAACGTTCGTGGAATGAGCTAAATGAGCTCAACAAGTAACCTCATGCATGAATGCATGCCTAATGCAATATTTTTAGCTTTTATAACTTAAAAAAACTTTAAGTTTTCCTTGCTTAAAACCTTCCGTCATTGCTTAAAACTTTCTTTCGCATAAAACTTTGACTTCGTTGCATGAAACATTCTTAGACGCGAGCTCACTTGGTAATACATTGTTCTAATCAAGGTCGCAATGGGTCTTGTTATTTGGTACCGTGATTTTGCCCGAAGCCCATTTCCATTCGTTTTGCCGAAGGCCCATTTCTATTCGTTTTGCCCGAAGGCCCTTTTCCTTGAACATTAACACTAGCCGCAAGCGGCACATGATTGGAACGCGGTCCCCGCGCCCATTTCCCACTCACTCCAAAGATCATAGAACAATGTGCACCCATTTCTTTTGAAAAATATTATACTTTGTGACTTGACTTTACTTAGTCTTTGCATGCTTGTGAAATGCCATAAACATACATTAACATGAATACATGATGCATGAACCTAAGTGATGCAACTTTTCATTAAAAACGAGAATAAACATAAGCGCATATCATAATAATTAAATCACATTGATTAGCAAATATATTAAAAGTAAATATGATATCAAACCGGTAAATGAGGATAAACATACATTCACATACTCAACATTAATTAGGAAAAACCTTACTTTCAGCTAGTTAAAAAAAATCCTACTTTCAACTAGTTAAGGGAAAGCCCTACATTCAATTAGTCAAGGGCGGAAAACCCTATATTCATTTAGTTAGAGGAAACCCTTCATTCAATTAGTTAAGGGAAAATCTTACATTCAATTAGTCAAGGGAAAACTCTATATTCAATTAGTTAGGGGAAAACCCTATATTCATTTAGTCAAGGGAAAACCCTACATTCAATTAGTTAGGGGAAAACCCTATATTCATTTAGTCAGGGGAAAATCCTACATTTAATTATTCAACATCTTCGGAGAAAAGTCATACGCTCACTTAGTTAGGAAAATGCCCAACATTCATTTAATTAAGGAACAATCCTTTATTCAATTAGGAGAACTACTACTAATAATTCCAACAAAATATTTCCAACCCAATTAATAACCAGGACAATTATTATTCTTTTAACTAATACTTAAACAAAACAATTATTAAAAATTGAGACACTTTCAGCAAACTAAATTGCAAACATGTGAATAGAAATCAAATACTTGACAATTCCTTATCCACACACGAATTCCAATAAGCTCGATAAACAAAGAAAGATAACATGCATATATATATATATAGGGGTTGGTTGGTGAGACCATTTCCTACGGTGAGACCGTAGGGACTGGTCCGGACCGTTATAATAATTTAATCGATGGTTAAGATTTAACAATAAATCAAATACTATTATTCCATTATTAATCCATTAAAAGGGTAAAATTGACCATTTAGTAGATGCGAACATAAATGCTAGAAAATAGGATATCATATCTTCTAATCATATCATTAATGATAATTGCTCCCTACAAAAACGGGTTGTTGATTACTTTCCATACATCCATGTTCAACCTCATTGGCCAAGAAAAATCTCACAAATTTTGACATTCCATGTTATATAATACAAATCGTATGTAATATTTTCGTATGATATTAGTTGCATATTTTAAATTATAATGTTGCGGACATTATGTAAATATGATGCACGGATAATTTTTTTTTTTTTTTGAAATTTACATGCATATTAAATAAAAATATAATGCATATTTCACATATGTATGTTGCATACTTGAAGTATAGTACAAATCAACTAGTGTTAGAAATTATGTATTCTAACAATTTTTTTAATTTACATGCATAATTAGATAAATTAATATGCATATTTAACATACGTATGTTGCATATTTAAAGTATATTATAACCTTGATTAGTGTTAAAATATAAATTGTTCTAACAATGTTTTTATTTTTGCAATTTACATGCATATTAGATAAAAATATGATGCATATTTCACATACGTATGTTGCATATTTAACATATGTATGTTGCATATTTAACATACATATGTTGCATATTTAAAAATTAATTTTTTAATTTTTTTCTTGCAATTTACATGCATATTAGATAAAAATATAATGCATATTTCACATACGTATGTTGCATACTTAAAGTATAGTACAAATCAATTAGTGTTAGAAATGAATTGTTCTAAAAAATTTTATGATGCATAAATTACTTTTATTTCATGTATCACAATTGTTGATATTAATGATGATATTAATTTTTAGCACGAAAATCGGTTCCAAAAAAAAAATGGTTGGTTGTATAACTAGTATCTTTTTGCACATGTAATGTTGTTGTGACGTATAGATAATCTTTTTATGATGCCAATATATATTACTTGCATATTTAGTGTTAATACAATGCATGTTTTACTTATCATGTTACAACAAGATATCGAAAATTACTTGAATATTTGATGCTATTATCATGCATGTGCAATATTGTATTAATGCATGTTTAATGTTATTATGATACAATAGGCATAAGCAACCACTTAAGAAAAATCCGATTCCCAATGTATCTTGGATACATCAAAAGATCTCCCATTAGTGCATTTCGCGAAAATTAAGGAATCCATAAATACTCTCCTAAAATAAAAAACCGATTTACATGTCTAATTACATTATTGTCCTTTTTAACGTTTTTTTAATTAAAATTACCTTAAATATAATATTAATCTAAGCCCATCAAGAAATAAAATAAACGCACTGATTAGTTCTCTACGGTCTCACCCTAGGATATTGGTCTCATTTGAACCAATACCTATATATATATATATATATATATATATATATATATATATATAGGATTTGGTTCAAATGAGACCACCCTCCCTAGGTGAGACAGTGTGGACTCATCTTACCCATTGATCTTAAAAAATGAAGGGATGTGATTAATTCAGTTTTTTTAATTATTTCCTAATTTTTGCTGATTTTAAGGGTAAGATTGTAATTTTGTAATTCAAATTAGTGGTCCCAGCGGATTTTATGGTTCAAATTAGTGGTCCCAAGTAGATTTTAAGGGTTGAAATAGACACTCTTAGGATTTTGTGGCGGAATTTAAGGAACTGTTTTCTTTCCAAATATTTTTATTTTACAGCATAGTTAGGGTTCTTCTTGCATAATTAGACATCAAATAATGCATATTTAGTTATTTTGTTGGCATTGTTTTACGAAAACAAGACATAATTGAATATAACGTCTTCTGCATATGTAGTTATACTACACTGCATAAATAGGTTCAATATAATGTATATTTAGTTATGAAAATGGGATGTTGCTTTTGGAAATTATAAAAATGAGATGTTACATAATGTACTGCATATTTAGTTATTCCACAATGCATAGATAGTTTCTAGATAATACATAGTTAGTTGATTTTGTTGCATAGTTTATGACATCTTGCATAGTTGGTTATACTGTACTACATATTAGTTTTTTACGCTGCATAGATAGTTTTCAGATAATGCATATTTAGTTGAGTTTTGTTGCATATTTAGTTTTCGAACTCATTGTTCATTATTTCTCGTAATATTGCACCGATTTTTCGTGTTTTTTCTCAGTAATTTTCATGAACCGTAATTTTCGGGATCTTCAGTTTTTCTTTATTTGCGTTAATGGAGGAATGAGAGAGAGAAAGAGAAAGAGAGAGAGAGAGAGAGAGAGAGAGAGAGAAAGAGAGACGTGAGATTGGGGAAAAGGAGATGTATGAGGGAGAAAGAGATTTGATTCCATTTTTGTAACTAACTTGTTATGTTATTTTACCCTACTACCCTTATATTGATTAAATTAATATTTTAATATATTTTTTATCCATTAAATCATACCCATTGATTAATAGTGGGGGATGGTTGAGATTAGTCCATTGTGTCTCACCTAGAGACATGGTCTCACTTGATCCTCCCCTATATATATATATATATATATATTCCCTATATATATATATATATATATATATATATATATATATATAGGATTTGGTTCAAATGAGACTACCCTCCCTAGTGAGACAGTGTGGACTCATCTTACCCATTGATCTTAAAAAATGAAGGGATGTGATTAATTCAGTTTTTTTTATTATTTCCTAATTTTCGCTGATTTTAAGGGTAAAATTGTAATTTTGTAATTCAAATTAGTGGTCCCAGCCGGATTTTAAATTTGAAATTGACACTCCGGATTTTGTGGCGGAATTTAAGGAACCTGTTTTCTTTCCAAATATTTTTATTTTACGGCATAGTTAGAGTTCTTCTTTGCATAATTAGACATCAAATAATACATATTTAATTGTTTTGTTGGCACTTTTTTTACTAAAAACAATACAAAATTGAATATAACATACTTTGCATATTTAGTTATTCTACACTCGCATAAATAGGTTCAATATAATGCATGTTTAGTTATGAAAATGGGATGTTGATTTTGGAAATTATAAAAATGGGATGTTACATAATGTATCGCATATTTAGTTATTCCACAATGCATAGATAGTTTCTAGATAATACATAGTTAGTTGATTTTGTTTCATAGTTTATGACGTCTTGCATAGTTGGATATCTTGTACTACATAATAGTTTTTTTACGCCGCATAGATAGTTTTCGAGGATAATGCATATTTAGTTGATTTTTGTTGCATATTTAGTTTTCGAACTTCTTTGTTCATTATTTCTCTTTAATATTTCACCGATTTTTCTTGTTTTTTCTCTCGTAATTTTCATGAACCGTAATTTTCGACTTCTTCACAGTTTTTTCTTTATTTGCGTTAATGGAGGAATGAGAGAGAGAGAGAGAGAGAGAGAGAGAGACGTGAGATTGGGGAAATTGAGAGATGTATGAGAGAGAAAGAGATTTGATTCCATTTTTGTAACTAACTTGTTATGTTATTTTACCCTACTACCCTTATATTGATTAAATTAATATTTTAATATATTTTTTATCCATTAAATCATACATATTGATTGATAGTGGGGGATGGTTGAGATTAGTCCATTGTGTCTCACCAGAGACATGGTCTCACTTGATCCTCCCCTATATATATAAATATATATATATATATATATATATATATATATATATATAGGGAGAGGGTTATATGAGACCACCTCATATGGTAAGTCCATAGGGACCAATCCTAGCCACATATCTAGATTTTTTAATGGCTGCGATTTTAGAGCTTAAATTGCAGATTAGATGTTGTTAATTAAAGAAAGGGGTAAATTAGTCATCCACCAAAATTACCCAACATTAAAGGGATTCGATTCACTATATTGTGAAGGCGGCGAGATCTAGGGATTCGACCCGAGCTTGCTCGACTCCTTTTGTCTGTTGAAAAGAAGCTAGAGACACCGCAATTGCGGGAATGTCGTCCTCGCCGAAGACGAAGGATGAAAAAATGAATGGTTTGATAATAGTTGGACCATATAATTATCACACAATCACACGCACGAGAAAGTGTGAATTTAGAAGAGAGATAATTATGGGTAGTTTTGCATAATATGATGGGTGGTCTTGGTGGATCGACGGGAGATACGATTATGTATAAGCTTCAAATGCACTAATATATGAAAAAGTTGCGAGACAATTCGCCATAGTTGCTAAAGCTCAACTACGATTCGAAGGTTGCTTATGAAAATGTAATTTGTTGCTTGTATAGATGTGTCATGGTGCTTTTGGATATATTAACTACATAAGCAAGTCATAATGCGACAAACTCATACTACATAAGCAATAAGTCTATACTACATAAGCAACGAATATACACTACGTATGCACCACGGATATATTAACTACATAAGCAAGTCATAAGCAATAATTCATACTACACAAGCAACAAACCTTTACTACATAAGCAATGAATATACACTACGTATGCATCACGTATACAATAACTACATAAGCTAGTCATAAGCAACAAACTAATACTACATAAGCAACAAACTTATACTACATAAGCAACAATTATACACTACGTATGCACCACTCGATACATTAACTACATAAGCAAGTCATAAGCAACAAACTCATACTACATAAGCGATAAGCATATACTACATAAGCAACAAATATACACTACATATGCATCACGGATACATTAACTACATAAGCAAGTCATAAGCAACAACCCTACACTACATAAGCAACAGATAAATTTTTGAAATCGAAATCTTTGGAGAGAGAGTGTGCGTGAATAGTGGGTGAAATCGCGTGAAAGAGAGAATGAAATCTCAATAAGCGATTCTATAATGCAAAATGACCACCCTACCCTTCTTAGTTCTTTGAAATAAAAAAATAAACATAAAAACCCCTTAAAAATCTAGACCACCCAAAATTGTTAATCTATGGTTAGAATGTGTCCTCATGAATTCACCCCAAGTAGGAGGACCCATTTGATCCATATCCTATATATATATATATATATATATATTCAATGACCAAACCAAATTATATCATTCCAAAGACATTGGGCTGTGACTTCGAAACATGCCTACTCTTCTGACGAAACTGGGTCATAGATATTATGTAATATATAATCTAAATACAAGGAACAAATATCAAATTTGACGCCTCTAGAATTCATGCGTGAAATTATATACACCAACAAATTATGATTTCAGATTTAACACTTCTACGGATTTCGGGAGCATTTTGATCAACATAAAACACATATTCATAAATCGAGATAAAATATCTACTTAAACCCGTAGGAATTTTCAGTAAACATATATAAGACGATAAGCCTTTCAGTCAGATATATATTCTAATAATTTTAAATCCTAGTTCTATATGAAACTATAGAGATTACTTGCTTGTTCGACTTAGGGGTAGTAAAATCCTTTTCAGGCCTCTTTCGAATCAATCGCGTTGGGGAAGTCTCCTCTCTTTCTTCTTTTTTCTTTTCTTCTCTCTTGGCCGATTTCCCTCTTCTCTCTAGGCGTCTCCTATTGTGTTCCCAATATGTGTGTTTTACGTATTTTATATCTGTGTTTTAACCTACTCTCAATTGGGCTAGGCTTAGGGTACATGGGCCTATAATCAACTTACTAATAATGTGGGCTTGATTTAATACTCTATACTAATTAAAAGTCCAATTATTCATTATAAGGCTCAAATAAAATAAATCCAAAGAAAAATACTCTCTTATTATCGTAATTTAACAAATTAACAAATAAAATAAGGCCCATTTCCCATTTCCCACTCACTCCAACATCATAGAACAATGTGCACCCATTTCTTTTGAAAAATATTATACTTTGTGACTTGACTTTACTTAGTCTTTGCATGCTTGTGAAATCCCATGAACATACATTAACATGAATACATGATGCATGAACCTAAGTGATGCCACTTTTCATTAAAAATGAGAATAAACGTAAGCGCATATCATAATAATTAAATCACATTGATTAGCAAATATATTAAAAGTAAATATGATATCAAACCGGTAAATGAGGATAAACATACATTCACATACTCAACATTAATTAGGAAAAACCTTACTTTAAACCTAGTTAAAGAAAAATCATTCTTTCAACTAGTTAAGGAAAGCCCCGCATTCAATTAGTCGAGGGAAAACTCTATATTCATTTAGTTAGAAGAAACCCTTCATTCAATTAGTTAAGGGAAAATCTTACATTCAATTAGTCAAGGGAAAACTCTATATTCAATTAGTTAGGGGAAAACCCTATATTCATTTAGTCAAGGGAAAACCCTACATTCAATTAGTTAGGGGAAAACCCTATATTCATTTAGTCAGGGGAAAATCCTACATTTAATTATTCAACATCTTCGGAGAAAAGTCATACGTTCACTTAGTTAGGGAAATGCCCGACATTCATTTAATTAAGGAACAATCATTTATTCAGTTAGTTAGGAGAACTACTACTAATAATTCCAACAAAATATTTCTAACCCAATTAATAACCAGGACAATTATTATTCTTTTAACTAATACTCAAACAAAACAATTATTAAAATTAGAGACACTTTTCAGGCAGCTAAATTGCAAACATGTAAATAGAAATCAAATACTTGACAATTCCTTATCCACACACGAATTCCAATAAGCTACTGATAAACAACAGCATAACATGCATATATATATATATAGAAAATGTATATGTTTACCCAATTTTGTTTAAGAAAACACTTTTTGACCAAATTTGATAAAAATAACTCTTTTGCCCACCTTTACAATGAAAAGTCATTTATGCCCTCAACTTTCTCTCTTTCTTGTTTAAATAAAAGTGGGCAAGGACCAGCTATATTTTTCATTTTTTATTCTTTTCTTCTTCATCTTTTTCTTCTTTCTACAAATTATAATTGAGCACAACTCTTGTTTTGCGATTTTTGAATCTACAAAAACGATTCAAGATACATTTGAACCAAAGTAATGTATTACTTTCTATAAATATTTATCTATAAAAATAGAAAATTTGCTTGATTTTCGTAACTAGAAAAAAATTGAGACCTAGAAAGTTTAACGTGGCACTATCGGGCCTTCAACATGGTACTATCGAGCCTTCAAAATACATAGGGAGGGTACGATAGTACCACTTTGAATGAGGTGCGATAGGGTCAAGCACACATTACATGGGACGACCGATAGTACCACTATCGGCCGTCTATTTATGTGCAACACTATCAGGTCATCCCCTTTGAATGAGGTACTATAGGGATGCACATAAATAGACGGCCGATAGCTATCGGGCCGTCTATTTATGTGCAAAGACTATCGGGCCATCCCTTTGAATGAGGTACTATAGGTCGCACATAAATGGGCGGCCCGATAGTGCCCGATAGTGGTACTATCGGGCCGTCCATTTATGTGCAAAAATTGACCCTATTGTACCTCATTCAAAGGGTACTATCGTGCCCTTATGGATTTCTAGCGAGCACGATAGTGCCATGTAGATCACGGGAAAAATTCACCTAATAAACCCTAAAATTACGTAACTTACAAAAATCGGAATTTGACAAGAAATACGCACAACATACATGGTCAATCTAAATACCCACGACAATAATCAACCAAAAAATCCAACAATAGCACAAGACAAGCCACAATTGAAAATCTACAAAAACTTTGGAAATGTGAATCGAAAAACAAATTACAAATAAGGGTACGATCGGGCCGTACTTTAGGGCACGATCGAACAGAATCCATTAGTAAGGGTAGTTAAGTTATTATGGGTAGAAAAAATAGTTTTTATAAACTTGGGTAGAAAAGTAGTTCCATTAATCATTATCCATATTGGGTAGAAAAAAATTCCATATATATATATATATTCAATGACCAAACCAAATTATATCATTCCAAAGACATTGGGCTGTGACTTCGAAACACGCCTACTTTTCCGACGAAACCGGGTCATAGATATTATGTAATATATAATTGAAATACAAGGAACAAACATCAAATTTGACGCCGCTAAAATTCATGCGTGAAATTATATACACCAACAAATAATGATTTCAGATTTAACACTTCTACGGATTTCTGGAGCATTGATCAACATAAAACACATATTCATAAATCGAGATAAAATATCTACTTAAACCCGTAGGAATTTTCAGTAAACATATATAAGACGATAAGCCTTTCAGTCAGATATATATTCTAATAATTTTAAATCCTAGTTCTATATGAAACTATAGAGATTATTTGCCTGTTCGACTTAGGGGTAGTAAAATCATTTTGCGCCTCTTTCGAATCGATCGCGTTGGTAAAGTTTCTCTCTTTCTTCTCTTTTCTTTTTCTTCTCTCTTGGTTGATTTCTCTCTTCTCTCTCGGCGCCTCCTATTGGTTCTCAATGTGTGTGTTTACGTGCCTTATATCGTGTTTTAACCTACTCTCAATTGGGCTAGGTTTAGGGTACATGGGCCTATAATCAACTTACTAATAATGTGGGCCTGATTTAATACTCTATACTAATTAAAAGTCCAATTATTCATTATAAGGCTCAAATAAAATAAGTCCAATTAAAAATACTCTATTATTATCCGTAATTTAACAAATTAACTATCTCGTAAAATTATTCATAAATTTCTAATTCTCCATTATTATTCCATGAAATAAACTAATAAAATAATTAATAAAATTCTTATTAAGGCGTGAAAATCTGGTCGTTATTCTGATCCTCCCACTATATATATATATATATATATATATATATAAAGTAGGAATATCATTCACAATCTTTTCTTATAATATTTTTCTAATTTATTTAATTACAACGATTTTTTTATAATATTTTCCTAATATATAAATTTATAATAATTACCATTTATAATGTTTACAATTGTCTCCTAATATAATAAGCAAAAAGAGTGGGAAAATAAAAGTTCGGACTTTCGCCATTATATATATATATATATATATATATAGATGAATCGGGTTAGAGTTGATACATATAACATGAATAACACGAATTTTGTGTCTCATCTCGAGACAAATTGCCACCCCTAGTTCGACTGATTTAATTGTCTCTATTGTTTAAGTTTTTTTCTTTTTACTAACCAAATTTTCAAGTTTCGCATGACTAATCCTAAGGGATGAAGGCCCCCATGGTTCACCTTAGATGCAAAGTGACAACTTATACACACCCGGTGTGGATGAGACTCCATTACTCCTTTGGTACACTACATTTATAATCATTTTACAATCTCTAGTCAAAGGCGATTTTAAAAATATTATGGTAGAATGATATACATAAGTGGATGTCAGACAAAAAACTAGAAAAAATCATATAACTTCAAAATATTTTTTTTTAAAATCATAGTATATTTCTATTTTTTTAAATGAAGGGGGGAGGGGGAGGATGGAAAGGGCACATGTCCCCCTCTCTCCGCCCTTGATTTTAGTCTCAGTAAGTAAACCTTGTCTTTCATGATATAGTCTTCAAAGACTCCTCAATGACCAGGTTATTTGATTGTTTGGGCCTGCTCCATCCAACCATGTCTGATGGACATGCACCCAAGTGAGCCCATCTGCAACACTCACATCCTGGGGGACCAAATTGCAAAAATATTACAAACTTATTTATATGAAGGCTGTATAGGTAAAGAAAGCTTGGCAAAATAAATTATGGACTTACTTTTGAACTTAATATAGCAGTTGTCAGACAACCTACTAAATTATAAGGAAATTATAATTAAGCAGGTCTGTTTTTTTTTTTTTTTTTTTTTGCTGCTACATTCACATTTATGTCCTGTTTCATTAAGGAAATTATAAGCAGGTCTGTTTTTTTTTTTTTTTTTTTTTTGTGTAGCAACCTTCTAAATATGAGTACAATAAAAAACGATCCAAGTTATATTGGTCTTGGATGATCCACGGTCAAGAAAATATAATGAATCTTGATTGTTGATCATTAAAAAAACAAAAAACAAATAGTCCAACGATCCCAACCAGGGGTTTCAACAGTCGGAATCTTGATCATTGATCATAAAAACAAAAACAAAAAATTGGAAACTACTTGTTCAGGATCCTTGGATGTAATATAAACAATTAACTTAAAATAAAGAAATTAGGAATATTTGTATCTATTTGTACTTTAAGTCAGTTGAAACTAAACTCATTATCGATTTATACAGATGGAATTGTATGATCAAGTAAGAGAAGATCATTAAAAAGACCAATAAAACTACTAAAGTAACTAAAAATTATACCCAAATATTGTAGAGAAATAGAAGGCACGTTGTACTGCTAACAACAAATTAATATTGACAGTGAAAGGTGAAAGGCTCAATCTCTATCATTTACAATACGATATTACATCATGGTCCTCATACGATTAATGTAGATCAAATAATCGAAAAACTATTCTTATGTCAAATTTAAAAATCCATAATACTCTTTAAACCAATCATGATCTAGAGCCGCTCTTGTCGTTATTTTCTTGTGCGGATCATGAGCCAAAAGCTTGTCGAGTAGATCAAATCCGGCGTTCCGTAAGCAATGGAGCTCCATTGAAATAAGTAGCAGTAGCAAACTTTAATCGTAACTCATGATTATATGGTCGGCCAATAAGCATGTATATACTCTCGAGTTGTTGAATTTCACTATTTCCTCGGAAAAGCACTTCCTTCAACAACAATTCCGCCATTATACAACCCACTAACCGTAAGTCCAAGCGGCTACGATAATCTAGAGGGGGTGAATAGATTATCTCCATCTTTTCGATTATGCCCTCTTTTTCGAATCAAATACGCCAAGATAATAATAAAGGTGTGGGAAGTAAACAACACGCGTCGATTTATAGATGTTCAACCCACCTAGGGCCTAATCTTCTACCACCCCAAGATCTCAGGGATGGATTTCAAAAAAAAAAAATATTAATTACCACAATTAATACAAATTCAACTTACAACACCTTGAAGAGCACCACACTCTTCTTCAACACCACCTTTGGAGATTACCACAATCTCCCTTTGAAGATTACCACAATCTTCCTTCAACGGCACCTTTGAAGATCACCACAATCTTCAATCTTGAAGAATATCAAATTCTTCAAACACCTCAAGAGCACCACACTCTTGAAACACCTATCACCTAGATCACCCAAGTGTATTCTTTCCACAAGAATACTCACAAGGATGTCTTGTGTTGAATGATGACAAAAATCAAGATTACAACTCAATAATGAATATTACAATATGAGTGCAAGTGTAATCAAGAAATAAAGCCTAGACCTCAAGATGTGAAAGTGAAAAATACTTAGCTATAAATACAACAAGAGTATTGAATATGAAAGCTTGAAAATTTGGTGATTTCTTGTTGTGTATTTGCTTGTGTTATGTATTTGTGTCTTCAATTCATCCTCTATTTATAGGAGAGTCTTCAAGATTGGATCTCCAACATAGGCTCCTCCTTCTTCACTTTTGTCTACAAAAAGAGGATCACAAGATGTAGAAATATTGTACAAAAATCAAAAGTAAATCTTGCCGATAAGGATTTCAAAAAAAGATGATTTTCTTTGTCACAAAATAACATAGATGATCGGTCGACCGGGGTGTGACCGGTCGGCCCCCGCTTTGCAATTTCTAAGTGACTCTTGGATACAAATTACGAGAATGCGTATTTTTTTTTCTCGAATTTCTCTTTGGTCCCCCTCTTCATTTTTTTGACTTGACGTTATGTTTCAAGTTTTCTTTCTTCGGTACATGTCGACGTTTTGGCGACCACGGCCGACCTCAATCTTGAAATGTTGTCCGATTTTTATCAAAAATAAACTTCAAGAAATACTCCAAAAAATTAGTAAAAATATTTTAAAATATTTAGGAGTATTTTGGACAACATACATAAACATAGTTTTGGTATAAAAACTCATTTAAACATAATCATCAAAATCTTGATAAAAACATTTATCTAACACTGACCACATATCAATTGCGCATGAATACTCTTTTTTTTCACCCAAGAAGCAACTCGGGGGCTCTATACCATAGAGTGACTAGGCCAGGAGTATACGATCCCGATGCCTTCCCAAAATAGCGTGACAAACCGAAATCGAAGATTTTCAACTCACCTCTAACTTGGTTGATGAGAATGTTTGAGGGCTTTAGATCCCTATGCATCACCCCATTCTCATGAAGAAATGCGAGACCCTCTAGCAGACTATTTCATCGGCATTTAACCTCGCTCAGGGTGAACGGACGACTTTTCTTGACGTTCATCAATCTTTCAAGATCATTCTCCATATACTCCATCACTACAAAAACGATCACGGTCTTTCCACGATAGTATCCTTGAATGGACAATGGATGGATGACGTGGAAGGGACTTGAGAATATTGATTTCTCTCAATGTTTGTCGAGGAATTCCATGAAACTCGTGCTTTACTGACCACGATTTCGCCGGTATTCATATCTTGAGCTCGGTACACAATCCCGCACGCCCTTTCATCGATCACGTTGAGAAGCTCGAGATCGAGATTGATAAGAATGATCATCATTCAAGATATTAGAATCTATAATGAAAGTTAGTTACATGTGTAACCGCACAGTAGTTAGTTAGAGTTGTAATTAGTTAGTTAATTCATTAGATACCTTCTTCATTGTACCACTAGTATAAAACCATGTACAAGCCACGGTCATAATCAAGTTTTCAAAGAATCTATTCAATATGAAATTCCTGGTTTACAATATGGTATCTAGAGCGAATTTTTTTTTTGGCTTCTTCTTCTTCTTCCTCATTTTCACTCCCCACCTTCACCACACTCACAATTCGTTTGGATCGAAACAATTATAGTTTCCGGCGCACTCAAGTGTTATCCACGCCTATGCTCATGGATTTGATGAATATTTGGGAACATCGCACTTCTCCACTCAATTCCTTGAATCGACTTCCGCCCGCTTCTTCGGATCATCTAACTCATCAAATCCTCGAATATCTTCAATGGCGCCGAGAGATCAATACCTTTTCATTTGGTTACTTGCGTCAATTTTCGAATCCATGCTCGGGCATGTAAGTCGATGTTCTTCGTCTGGCCGCTTTATGGAGTACTCTAGAACAAAGACAATTTCGCTCTCAATCTAAAGCCGAATTATGCATCTTCGTTTACAACTTCAAACACGAGAAGAAGGGAGATCTTAGTGTTGAAGAGTACATTCTCAAAATGCGCACCATACCGATGCTATTCAAGCCGCAGGACAACATTTGCCGATGATGACCGATTTTATATATACTTGAGGTTTTGGATCCGACATGAGTCCGTTATTGTAAATTTGACCTCAAAATCGATGATCTATCACCGGGCGGATGTTCGGTTTGCCCTACAAACGCATGAAATGCGTTTACAACAAAGCAATTTGGAGGTATTCCTACCGCTCTCCCGTAGTACATCCTATTGCAAATTATCTTTGCTCAAAGTTCTTCTCATGACACGCGAGGTGGTTTTCGTGGTGGTGGTGGTTTCCGTGGTAATTACCGTGGTCGAGGACGCGGTGGTCGAAATGGTAGAGGTGGATCTAGGATCGCTTTTCGGTTGTGTGGTAAAACAAATCATCTTGCAAAGAAAGTGCTTTAAACGGTTTGATGTGAATTTTCGGGGTTGCAATCATCGAATCGAGGCACAAGACACATGTGGTTTCTCATGAACCTTCCTCTCGTTTATTCCCCCTGTTTCTCCTGCAAAGATATACAATTAATAATACAGGTTTTGCTAATTCAAATCCACCTCCTTCATCCAATGTTGAATGGTACATGGACAGTGGTGCAACTTCTCATGTTACTTCAAGTTTGCAGAATTTGGACATTCACTCAGATTACAATGGTAAGGATAAATTGCTTGTTGGTAATGGACATTCTATACCTATTTCTCACATTGGTGTTTCTTCCATTCCCCTTTGCCCTCCTCAACCAAAACCTCTTCCTTACTCCTCAATCACATTTTATGTGTTCCAGATATTACAAAGAACTTACTTAGCATATCACGGTTCACAAAAGATAATTGGTTTATATTGAATTTCATGCCTCTTGTTGTTTTGTGAAGGACAAGCTCAATCACAAAGTCCTTCTGAAAGGTGCCCTTAAAGATGGCCTTTATCAGTTGGATCTGTCTCACCTTTCTCTCAAGTCAGCTGCAAACTCCAGCCAGCTACCTCAGCCACCTAGCTATCTTCTCAATTGTAACACAGTTGTCCCAAATAAGTTTTTTCTTTGCTCTGCTTTCTTGTAACAGCAGTAATAATTCTCCCATTCATTCAAACAAGTCATTGTAATATGTCAAATAATATTGTACAAACTTGGCATAATAAATTGGGACATCCATGTTATTCTATTCTTTCTTCTCGTTCTTAAATCATTAAAATTACACACTCCCAAACACTATTTTGTGAGGCTTGCATCGGTTGGGTAAAATCAAAAATATTTCTTTTCCTTCGTTTCATCCACATCAACAAGACCTTTTGACCTAATTTCACGGATATGTCCGGGGTCCAACTCACATATCATCTCGTGATGGATACAAATATTATCTTCACTTTGTTGATGACTTCACAAGATTCACCTGGATCTTTCCATTACATTCAAAATCGAGGTGTTTTCCATTTTTAAACAGAGTTTCTTACTCACATTGAAAGACAATTTAAGGTCCCAATTAAAGCTGTTCAATCCGATTGGGGCGAATACGGACCATTAGCTACCTTTCTTAAAAATGGGCATTTTATTTCGACACCCATGTCCCTACGTGCACCAACAAAATGGTCGGTGCCGAGCGTAAACATCAACACATTGTTGATATGGGCCTTACTTTCCTAGCACAAGCTTCTATGCCTCTCAATTTTTGGTGGGACGCATTCCTCACTGCAACCTACACTATAAATCGTCTTCCTACTCACACTCTTGGTGGCAAATCACCATTTCAGGTTTTGTTTAAATCTACTCCCGACTACTGACTTTCTAAAGGTGTTTGGATGCACATGCTACCCATATCTACGCCCTATAACAATCACAAATTGCAACTTCGTTCTTC
The DNA here is from genome assembly GCA_016081115.2 of Rehmannia glutinosa. Classification (NCBI taxonomy): domain Eukaryota; kingdom Viridiplantae; phylum Streptophyta; class Magnoliopsida; order Lamiales; family Orobanchaceae; genus Rehmannia; species Rehmannia glutinosa. Next base: position 12,164,053 of record CM071934.1, on the reverse strand, counting down.
AAAGTGTGTTTTTCTCGGTTATAGTCCAAGCCACAAAGGATACAAATGCTTAAATGATAGTGGAAGGATTTATATTTCACGAACAGTCAGTTTTCATGAAACTGAATTTCCTTATTCCTCCATGTTTCCTTCCATAAATTCTAACTCAAATTCACCCCGTATCTCCTCCACATTACCTATTCTTCCTCTTCCCAGTTCTGCTCCAACAAATCATACATCTCAAAATTCCAATCCACCTTCTGAACCTAATACAGTCACCTCATCCGTTTCTCCCACTGCTCCTGTTCCATTGGAGCCACTTCCTTCCTCATCCTCTTCCTCTGCACATGAGCCATCCTCTTCTCCTGTTTCTCCGGTGTTACAGCCATCTCACACCATGATCACTCGTTCCAAAGCTGGTATTTACAAACCCAAAGTCTACACAACATCCCCTACTTCCTCTGCTACTGTTCCATCCACTGTCCAACAAGCTTTATCCGATCCACTTTGGAAGTCTGCTATGAATGCTGAATTTGCTGCACTCATGAAGAACAACACCTGGGAACTTGTTCCATTCTCTGATGACATGAATCTGGTTACTCATAAATGGATTTTGGGATCAAATATCTCCTAATGGCTCCATAGATAAATACAAGGCTCGTCTTGTTGCAAGGGGGTTTGAACAAGTTGCGGGGTTGATTATTTTGACACGTTTAGCCCCCGTGGTTAAGTTTGTCACTATACGCACGGTGTTTGCTTTAGCAATTACAATGAATTGGAAGATACATCAGGTGGATGTGAATAACGCTTTCTTAAATGGAGATCTCACTAATGTTAATGTATACATGACTCAACCGGAAGGTTTTATTGACTCTACCAAGCCGCATCATGTTTGCAAGCTGATTAAGTCATTATATGGGCTTAAACAAGCCCCCAAGGCATGGTTTGATAAGTTGAAGGGGTTTCTTACTTCATGGGGTTTTACTTGTTCTACATCAGACTCATCCTTATTTTATCTCAGAAATTCATCATCCTTCTTGTTGGTTTTAGTCTATGTTGATGACATTTTAATCACGAGAAACACCTCTAGTCTCATTGCTCACTCATATCGATTTAAACACTTGGGGATGGAAGTTACTTGGGATGGAAGCTCACAAGGATTCAACGGGCATTTTACTCAACCAAACCAAATATATTTTCGATCTATTACAAAAGACTTCTATGGTTGATTGCAAACCCTCTCCGCACCTTATTGCTCGGTTTGAAGTTGTCCTCACAAGACAGGTCCTCCGTTGGCTAATCCCACTCTCTATCAAAATCTTGTGGGAGCTTTATAGTACCTCACCTTAACCCGTCCCGATATTAGCTTTTACCAACAAACTCGGTCAATTCTTGCACTCACCTACCGAGTTTCAATGGAAGGCACGCAAGCGCATTCTTCGATACTTAAAGGGTACTCCAACACTTGGTATTCACTTCACTCCTTCTCGTTGTAATTTTGTATTTGGAGGGTTTCTCGACGCCGATTGGGCAAGTTCTCGGATGATCGAAAGTCTACCCGGTTTATTGCATTTTGCTTGGCTCACCCAATTGTGTGGAGCTCAAGAAAAGCAGTGTTGTGGCAAGAGAAAGCCAGAATCGAATATCGCGCTTAGCCGCAATGCCCCATCGAGTTAGTTTGGTTAAGGTCTCTTTTCTCTGAACTCGGATTAACATTAGCCACTCCATCTGTGCTTTGGTGTGACAACATTGGAGCCACTTCCTTGGCTTCAAATCCTGCTTTTTCACGCCCGAACAAAGCATATCGAAATCGACGTTCACTTTATTCGTGAAAAGGTTCAGTCTCAAGTCCTTGATGTTCGTTTTGTGCCGTCTACTGATCAATTGGCTGATATCTTTACCAAACCCCTGTCTGAATCACGTTTCCAGATGTTATGTGCCAAGCTTGCTCTTGAACCGGGCTCGATGTCTTTGGGAGCGTATTAGAATCTATAATGTGAGAAAGTTTGTTACATGTGTAACCGTAATTCAGTAGTTAGTTAGAGTTTAAAAGTTAGTACGTTAATTACGTTAGATACCTTCTTCATTGTACCACTAGTATAAAACCATGTACAAGCCACATCATAATCAAGTTTTCACAAAGAATCTATTCAATATGAAATTCCTGGTTTACAATACAAGAGTTCATCGTATAGATTATTATTCTCGAAATAATTACAAGAATCATCATCGTTCGATAATTCATCAATATAGAAGGCATATTGATTATCGTCCATCGCCACAAGAATCAACAACAAAGAAAATATAATGAATAGCGTTTGTATTTATAACCAACGAGGTTATATTATCCTAATACTATGAGGAGTGGGAGTAGAGTTTAATGTTTATTTGAACTCCATTTTAGTCGCTAATTTAATTCTAGGTACACTAGAAGCGGATGGGATCTTCTATTCCAAAATCGTATTTCATCTCCTATTCCAATCGTGTGAATGATTGACACGTGTATTATACCTACCATATTAGAACCCTACAATTTATGCTTGATTTATGCTTGAAAATAAACATGGTAAGTGTAATACACGTGTCAATCATCCATATGGTGGAATAGAGATAAAAAACTGATTTTGGAATAGAAGATCTCATCCCACTAGAAAAAGACTTAAAATCCGAAAATCTCGCCTCTTTATAGACAGTGTATACTCTGTTTTGGCACTGCCTAATATAAAAAAATCTATTTCTAGTTCCTATGGGATGTTTAAAAACACGAACATAGTTTTCTCCATTTCCATTTAATGTGAGGTCGCAATATGTGGATTTTAATATTTTCGGCCCGTGTTTGAAGAGGATCCTAATGAGTTTCTCCAATTACATTTGTGTGTAGCCGTTGGTCAAATCAGCGTCTATCCGATTAGAAATGTTAAACGGGTTGCGGCTCGTTGGGTAGGATCGTTTAAATCGGGAAAAAGGGTTAGGCCCGTTTAAATCCGAGCCTTTTTAGCCTGGACCATTTAGCCCGAGACCCGTTAGGCTAGCCCCTAGGTTAACCAAGCTAGTCCACTAGTCCGCCAATTGTGTTTTGTTTTAAAATAAATATAATTCTAATATTATAAATCTATTTTATTACATATTACCTATTACTAAATATATTTTTTCAAGCTCACAACTCCTCGTCTTTAATAGGTTTAAATATATAATTCTTAAAACTATGACTTATAGTCATATGAATATATTTTTTAACAAGTATTATTTTTTTCTATTTTATATGGGTATATATTATATAATGCTATCTTTTATTATTATATTTTTATTTTAAAATTTTAGATCATGGAATATTTAAATTCTATAATTCTCATTTTAATGCAATATAATTATAAACTATGCAAGATTTTTTTATAATGAATATCAGTAACTTATTAAACTTATATGTTATATATGTTCGAGTTTAAAATTTTAGATCTAAATATATAATTTTTATGTTTTTGACTTATAGCCCGATAGTGGCCCGTTTGCCCGAAGCTTTGCTAGAGTTAGGGTTAGGTTCGCGATATGCTAACCCATTTAATAGTGGCTCGTTTAGCCCGAAGCCCGTTAGGGCTAGAGCGAGCCCGTTTAACATCTATAATCCAAGTCTCAATTAGGGAGTAACGAATCAAATCGAGCCGAATATACATATATACTATTCGTATTCGCCTCTTTTATAGAATATGTTTATTCAAATTCTTTTAATATTCAAATACAAAATTAATTCTTATTTTTATTTAAAATATATTTGAATATATATCAATCAATTCGAATATTGTATTAAAATTTTCAACTATTGTTTATGGTATCGTTTCAATTTTAATTTCAATTAATATAATGAAAATGTGTCCTTTTGTTGTCTCAATCTTAATTTGGTGTTTTAGGTTTCGTTCGTATATATTAGAATATGTTTCAAATAAGAATAATTAGATTCAATTTTGGTATTGAAATATTAAAACAATTCGAATAAAAATATTATGTAAATCAGGCAAATACAAATAGAATACATTTATATTCGGCTTGATTTAATTTGTTTATACTCCTAATTGGAACATAGCTTAGTGAGGGATATAAAATGGTGTAGAGGCATAAAGATAGGCGTCAATGGTAATAACGCTTACTATGATCAACTTTGTAGATGATAGCGCCTACATTAAAGGGCTAATCTCATTGGCGGCCTACACTTTGTTTATTAACAAGATTGAAATATCCCACAAACGTAACTTTGTAGTATTTGCAATATTCGATCAATTTAGTCTTAAACCCACATCTTTTATTTCTTGCAAAAAGATTATTTTTGCTCGTGTGGTGATGAAAGCAAAAATCATTTAATAATTTTTATAATAAAAAAACTTGCCCAATATTAAACATCGCCTAATTTAATAGAATATTGTCATTACCATTGAAATTTACATTTTTGCTACATATGGAGGTTGTTAAAAATTTAAGTGTAGGCCATACAACAAAGTTTTTTTTTCCTTCTAAATGTGTCATATGTGTAGACACCATTTTGATTGACACCAACACTTTTTTTTCTATTTATGAATTTTCAAAATTATTTTTATAATATATAAAATACATACACCATTTTCGGAATTGTTCTTTGAAAATGTGAATTGAAATTCAAAATAAATATAACACAACTCGAAAATGAATCAAAACGAAGTTAAATAAATAAACCTACAATACGAGTACTTAATGAAAAATAGAATTGTATTACATAATAAATAACAATTGGAAAGCACACATTTAAAACTGGAATAAGATACATAATTTACAAGAGAGTGCGCAAACAACCAGGAAACTACACGATCAATATATCATGGCACGAAGAAGATATTCCTTGCTCAATATTAGCTCCAAACCTAGATCATGGTGGCAAGCGGCGTAGAGAATGAACCGACAAGTTGCTTGAGTCTTGTGTTTCGGCTCCAATTTTTAAATAGTGTTTCGAGATTTTTGTAATGTTTAAAAACCTCTAATTTTTCAATTAGCCCTAACCTCGGTTTTTTTGGCTATAATTATCCCTATTATTTAAATATTGTTGTAATTATTGTTACTCATAGTTGTATTGAATAATAGATTCCTTAAAAATAAATGAAAAATAAGGATCAAGTATTATAAAAAAATGGCAAAAACTTATATGAGACGGTCTCATGGGTTGTGAAGCCCTCGATTTTTATTCGAACATGTACTTGTATCACGTATCGTCTTTGTACTATTTGACAATTCTCTAGCGTCACTTTGACGGGTAAATATTAATGATAAATATATTTTGCATTTAATTCTTTTAATTTCTATTTGTGATCATAATCATTTATTAATTTTAATTCGCATTTATGATCACTTGGTTGATCATCATTATTATTATTGGTGTATTATTAGTCACCTTAGAATTTTAAGAGACTATTTATTTTAGGGATTATAATTTATAGAATTAAGAATTCGATTTAGATTAAGTGATCATGAGACTTATAAGTGATCAAGGACATCACTAATTATTTTGGAGATTGATATTTATTCATCTATTATCATCAATTTTGGAAAGAAAAAAATATATGGAATTACCAAAATACCCTTAGGGGGACGGCATTGGTGTATTTTTTTGGTGTAGAAATATCTCTCAACTCTTGTACATGTACACCTTGTGTATTCCTCTTGTGTATTTATACACCATTAATTCAAACCTACATCTTAAATTAATCCCACCATTTCAATCATCCAATTGGTCAAACAAGACCAAATTAAAAATTTCCCCTAAGCTTAGCATTTTGGCCCATTGTCCTAATAAAGATACCTAAATATTACTTTCTTCCCCAATTCCCTCAATTATTACTCTAACTTATCATTTAATCAAAACAAAACAAAATTTTTATTCTTCCCATTTCATTTCACCAACACCAAATTTCTTCTAAGTCTTGAAATTCCTCTTACCTCTCTCTAAAAATCCTCCTACATCTCTCTACCTATTCTTCATCTTCTTCACTAACACTTAACCAAAACTTCAAGAATTCATCTCCCATTTTCTTCAAAAATTCGAACCATATACACTACACAAGGTAAGAAATTTTCTTCTTCAATCTATTCTTATACCTTCTAGCTCACCTCTTTCACCTTCTAATTTAAGTTTGATTTTTGAATTTGAGGTATACCTAGAAGACCTTTGAAGAAGTTAAGAGACTAGTCATCTTGAAGAAAAATTGTGAAGAAGTTGGACTATAAGGTAAGAAATGGAATTTTTAGTACACTTTCTTCTTCTCTTTCTATTTTCCAAATTTTTACACTCCATTTTCATTTTTGGAGTTTTAGGGGCTGACCTTGGTGGTTGACATTAAGGGTGACCAAAACCTTATACTTGGAAGCCATTACTAGTCACATTTTACTCACTACACAAGGTAAGTGTAGTATTTCCAATTTTCTCACTATCTTCTTCTTTTCCCTAAATTTTTAACCACATTCTTATAACTCCTATATTTTTTGATATTCCTTGACTTAGGGGCTGACCTAAGTCATTCCTTCACCGAGAGAGATTTATCCCATTTTCACCAACAAACCGATCTTTAAGGTGGGTGGAAAAATCCTTTCAACTTCTAGGTGCTTTAATTCATAAAAATGCATGTAGTATTTTGTTATTGAGCATTTGAGATATATATTATGTATTGCATGCTATTTTCTTGTATCAAGTTGAAAAATTTCTCAAGTGTTGCTCAAAATGCGATTTACGAAAATTAGGACATACATGTACACTTTATTGTCATATTTGATCAATTCTTGTATGGGATGGATATGTATGTTTATGACTCTTGAAATCTATGTTTTGTATGGCCTATAACCTGGACAAGTCGAGCATAATTGATTAAATTTCGATTTTTGGAATTAAAATGCAAAAATGGAAAGTTGGTGGACTTAAGTGCAAGAAAATAAAAGTTAAGGGACCTCTCTGTAAATTTCGATTTTTGGGACTGTACTCAGGTTCAAAAATGTTGTTTTGACATTTTAATAAATTTTTAAGAGTTTTTAGATAAATAAAATCAACCCTCAAAAGCCCAAGGACTAGATTGTAAAATTTGAGAAGTTTAAGGGCTATTTTGCAAATTTCGAAACTGTACCAGATCCTAAATTTAAAATTTGAAATTTTAACTCTTAAAGGACTGGAAATAACATATTTTAAGTGTATTCCAAAAATCCAAGTGTTTAGAGCTTGGAAAGTAATTTTATAAAACTTGAGGGACCAAATTGTAAAAGATTAAACTTGAGGACCCAAATGAAATTTCCAGGACTTATACAGCCCATGTACCTGGAAATACTAATTTACCTATAACATAATTATATTTTGGACCCAAGGTTCAAATTTCATAACAATTGGACCCTAAAAGCCTTAAAGGCAATTATTTCAAAATGGGACAAAAATGAGATTTTCAAAGTTGAGGGACCTATACTTATGACGTTTTAAAACTGCTTTTGTCCCAATATCCCACTAACCTTAGTGACATTTTCCAACTGGAATCACATTAGAAGCCCTTCCGGTTTGTGAGTTCCGATTATTTTAAACTTAGGGCCCGAAATGACAATTTTAACAATTTTGGGGCCAATGTGAGAATTTTATAAAAACTCGACCTCAAAACTTTAAAAACCTGAATCTCTGAACAATTTAGAGAATTTAGGAGCTGACCTCATAATTTTTCAAGGTCGGGACATTTATTTATTTAACTTTTAACCCCAAAAGTATTGGTTTTGACAAAACGGGGCTAATTGTAAATTTTATTTTTTTATAAGGACCTAACTCAAATTATTTTTATTTTTCTAAAACAGCCCTGGACCCTTTGACTTCAATTCTTAAGTAAAATTTTATAATTTCTCAAAAACCCCTTGACTTATCGGACCGCCTTGACCGATTAATACCCGATCGCGGGCGACTTCCTCGTCTCGTGATTTCGAATCTATAACGGGACTTATGTTCCTCCTAATCCTTAAGATATCGAAGACTACTTATCCTCCCGATAATTATCTTCATCCCAATAACTCCACCAACGCCATAACAATCTTGCGCAAATTTTTAGAACATTTCATGAACTCGCTTCCCAAATCAATAATACTCATTGCTGGTTGACTACGACGTGTACTTAATTACGCTCGAGTCAACTTGGTGTGTCGAGCTCACGATCGGAATGGATACGTCGGGGGATGGGAAGGCGGCAGCTTTGCTATTCCACTCTCCGGCCCCATCGCCCTAATCCATGGCGAGGGACGGAGTTTGTCGAGGGAAGCGGGTCGTAGTACTTGAGGTATAATCATGATTATGACAAATCCGAGCCTTGCTAGCTCCATTTTGTGGATTTTGTCTTTGCCTACGGAGCGATAAGGTGACAGTCTTGGACCATCTTGCTCGGGGAGTTACAAGGAAGAACGAAGGAATTTTGCCGATCCACACGATTAGGAGTTAATCGGAGTTCGTTTGGTTGGCGCTACAAATCCGCACGCAACCGCTACTTGTATTGCATAGGTTGGCGCTACAAACCGCACGCAACCGCTACTTGTATTGCATAGGTTGGCGCTACAAATCCGCACGCAACCGCTACTTGTCTTGCATAGGATTGGCGTTACAAACCGCACGCAATCCTCCCTGTTTGCTTGGACCATAGTGCACCTTGACCATGAATGTTTTCTTAATCGCATAAGTATATTAATTAAATATATTTATCACGACGCTTGTGGATCGTGTGTGAAATCATGCATCATCTCTCATGCGTTTTCATACAACTAATTTCTCGCATTAACTATTTATATCGCCACACTTACACACGATCACCCCATCCACCGAGATTTTGTCTCATTCCTCCATTTTCTAACCTTTAGATGAAGAGAGTTCAGAAGACATCGAACCTACCGCATGATTGAATCTCTATCGGCGATGTGGAGCGATATTTCCTTTTACTTTTTTTTTTTGTTGTTGTTGGACTCCTTCATTTTATTTGTTTGACTGTAAGTTAATTAAGATAATCTTTTGGGTTGTATTCGGATACTACCGGACCTTAAGATATAATTTGTACTTGTGGTTGTTATAATTCATTTGCATTAGACTCTATTTCACTTGGTGTTTTGTATCTTTGGCTTCCATTTGTTGAATTACCTCTGTTTAAGTGATTGATCGTTGTCGCGTCACGTTTGGGCGTGATGATTATGGTATCGAGCTCGGCTAGTAAGATGGAAACTTACACCGAGCTAACCCGGAGATAGGACCCGGATTGTGTTGGGTAATACCGTGACTTGACTAATTAAGTTGTGAAATCGATTTCAAAAATGGCATAGAACCATATTATTGATGTTTAGGTTAAGCTAAAATTTATACTTGGAGAATCCATAGTCATATTTGATTTGACTTAGTTGACTTTGACTGACTTTCCTTAGTCATTCTTTCCTTGTTCTCCTTATCTTTTCCTTACATTCGTCTAATCTGCCTTAGTTCTGTTTGACCAGGATAGGTTCCTCTGCCTTGGATTGGGTACCACTACTAGGTGACCTAAGTTGAATCTTGGATGAATATTTGAACTCTTTTGGGCTGTTATAGTGTTAAGATATCCAGGATATTCCTCTATTTGGACGTTAGGTGATTTAGAAAATCGTGATTTAGAGATTATAATGCCTGATATGGTGAGACTCGAAGAAAATGAGGATATCTCTTGAGAAGTATATGATTTGGATGTGATATATTATGGGATCTAGACACCTAATGATATTACTTTGGGAAAATGATAGTAGGGGAATCACTAAGTATATTGATCAATGATAATACCCTTGTGTTATTCATTCTCAAGTACTGCACAAGCTTAAGTAAGGGAATTTGACTTGTGGATTAGGTATCACGGATAAGATACATTGAGGATGTGACTATTATACGATCTCGACTAGATGTTACCATTAAATATCCCCTCCGAGGATAGAAGAACTATTTGATCAACTTCACGGAGCGACGGTGTACTCTAAGTTTGATTTGCAACAAGGATATTATCAATCAAGATCCGTGAAGAAAACGTTTCCAAAACGACATTTCAAACAAGATATGGACACTACGAGTTGGTAGTGATGCCTTTCGATCGACAAATGCACCAATAGCGTTTATGGATCTAATGCACGAGTCTTTCAACCTTATTTGGATCAATTCGTAGTGATATTCATTGATGACATACTCGTATACTCTAAGTCTAAAGAGGAGCATGAACGTCATCCGAAAATTGTTTTGGAGATACTATGAGAGCACAAGTTGTATGCCAAATTCGGCAAGTGCGAATTTTGGCTTAGTGAAGTCGCATTCTTGGGACACATAGTATCCGACAGGGATCGCCGTAGATCCTTCAAGGTACAGGCGGTGGTTGAATGGAAACAACCCGAGTCCGTAACAGAGATCGAAGTTTCTTAGGACTATTTGGATATTATCGAAGATTTATCCAGGATTTCTCCAAGATAGCCAGGACCACTCACTCGACTAACCCGAGAAGCAAGTCAAGTTTGAGTGGAATGACAAGTGTGAGGCCGATTTCAAGAGGTGAAGAAGCGACTTACTACGGCTCGATCTTAGCCCTTCCAAAGGGAAGAAAACTTTGTCGTCTACGATGACGCATCAAAGGAAGGACTAGGAGCGTACTCATGCAAGAAGGAAAGGTCATTGCTTACGCATCACGGAAACTCAAACCGTATGAAGCCAATTACCCAACGCATGACTTGGAATTGGCGGCAATAGTGTTCGCGTTAAAGAAATGGAGACACTATCTCTACGGAGCAACATTCACGGTTTACGGATCATAAGAGCACTTCAAAGTATCTATTCTCTCGGAAGGAACTCAATTTGAGGCAACGGAGATGGATGGAGTTAATAGAAGATTATCACTTTGATATTCAATACCATCCCGGGAAAGCTAACGTAGTAGTGGCCGACGCCTGAGCGTAAAGGCGAGTATAGTAGGACTAATAATTCGAGAGTGGAGATCATTAGAAGAATTGAGCACTTGGAATCCGACAAGAACCGATGACTCGAATTTCATGTGCTAATATTTGATTAAACCCGATCTACTAAACGAGATCAAAGTAACACAGGGGATTGACGTGCAACTTCAAAAACTAAAAGAGAAGATACTCAAAGGAGAGAGATCGGAATTCTCGTGCGGAAGATGGGATCATCGATTTGAGAATAGAATTTGTGTACCGAGAATGATGAGCAACTTAGGAACAGAATCCTCTCGAAGCACACCGTTCGAAATACACTATACATCCGGAGGAAACAAGATGTATAAGGACTTGAAACAACATTCTTTGGTGGGCAAACATGAAAAACCAAGTAGCGAGTTCGTTTGCGAGATGCCGACTTGTCAACAAGTAAAAGCCGAACACCAACGACCATCCGGTTTGTTACAAAATAATTGAGAATTCCCAGTGGAAATGGGAACACATAACGATGGACTTCGTGACGGATCTACCAAGAGACGAGGCGATGATCTTTATATGGGTAGTCGTAGACCGACTCACAAAATCTGCACACTTCCTACCCATGAAGAAAAACCGCGACTTGCGAAACTTGCGCAAATTTACATCAGAGATCATCCGAGGTGCATGGAGTGCCAATCGACATTGTGTCGACAGAGACCCGAGGTTTGTCTCCGATTCTCGGGAAATGCTTACATGAGGAATTGGGTACCTCGCTAAGTTTCAAAGACAAGAACACATCCCAAAACCGATGGCCGATCGGAGCGAACAATTGGACCCTGGAAGACATGTTGCGAGCCTGCACATTGGATTTCAAGGAAGTTGGGATTCGCACTTACCATTGGCCGAGTTCGCCTATAATAACTTGATTATCAGGCCACGATTGGGATGGCACCCTACGAAGCCTTGTATGGACGAAAGTGTAGATCCCCACTACACTTGGGAGATTGATGACCAATGGACTCCAAAAGAGAAACGAAAGTCACCATCGATTCCAAAGGTCGACTTAGTTCGGGAGGCCATGGAGAAGGTCAAGTTGATCGAACGAATCCGCACAGCTCGAGCCGCCAAAAGAGTTACGCGGACAAGAGGAGAAAGGACTTGGAATTTGAAGCGGAGATGAAGTATTTCTCGGACTCTTGCCACGGAAAGGATTGATCAATCCAAAGAAGGAGGCAAACTAAGTCCGAGATATATTGGACCTTACAAGATTTTGCAGAGGATCGGAAGTTGGCCTACCGACTCGAGATTTACCGAGCACGACGCGGGAATGCACGATGTATTCCATGTATCGAGATTGAAAAAGTACCAACCGGATCCCGAGCATATTATCACTCGTGATGCTCCTCCTCTAATGGAGAATTTATCTTACAGGAACCAATCGAGAATCATTGACAAACAGATCGTCGGTTGCATGAGAGAGATTCAATGGTTAAAGTTGTATGGCGGAACCACAACCGAGACGAAGACGCAACATGGGAGAAGGAAGAAGACATGAGGAATCAATACCGGAGAACTATTTCAAGAGAATTTGGGGACCAAATTCTTTTAAGGAGGGGAGAATGTGAAGCCCTCGATTTTTATTCGAACATGTACTTGTATCACGTATCGTCTTTGTACTATTTGACAATTCTCCGCGTCACTTTTTGGGTAAATATTAATGATAAATATATTTTGCATTTAATTCTTTTAATTTCTATTTGTGATCATAATCATTTATTAATTTTAATTCGCATTTATGATCACTTGGTTGATCATCATTATTATTATTGGTGTATTATTAGTCACCTTAGAATTTTAAGAGACTATTTATTTTAGGGATTATAATTTATAGAATTAAGAATTCGATTTAGATTAAGTGATCATGAGACTTATAAGTGATCAAGGACATCACTAATTATTTTGGAGATTGATATTTATTCATCTATTATCATCAATTTTGGAAAGAAATAAATATATGGAATTACCAAAATACCCTTAGGGGGACGGCATTGGTGTATTTTTTGGTGTAGAAATATCTCTCAACTCTTATACATGTACACCTTGTGTATTCCTCTTGTGTATTTATACACCATTAATTCAAACCTACATCTTAAATTAATCCCACCATTTCAATCATCCAATTGGTCAAACAAGACCAAATTAAAAATTTCCCCTAAAGCTTAGCATTTTGGCCCATTGTCCCTAATAAAGATACCTAAATATTACTTTCTTCCCCAATTCCCTCAATTATTACTCTAACTTATCATTTAATCAAAACAAAACAAAATTTTTATTCTTCCCATTTCATTTCACCAACACCAAATTTCTTCTAAGTCTTGAAATTCCTCTTACCTCTCTCTAAAAATCCTCCTACATCTCTCTACCTATTCTTCATCTTCTTCACTAACACTTAACCAAAACTTCAAGAATTCATCTCCCATTTTCTTCAAAAATTCGAACCATATACACTACACAAGGTAAGAAATTTTCTTCTTCAATCTATTCTTATACCTTCTAGCTCACCTCTTTCACCTTCTAATTTAAGTTTGATTTTTGAATTTGAGGTATACCTAGAAGACCTTTGAAGAAGTTAAGAGACTAGTCATCTTGAAGAAAAATTGTGAAGAAGTTGGACTATAAGGTAAGAAATGGAATTTTAGTACACTTTCTTCTTCTCTTTCTATTTTCCAAATTTTTACACTCCATTTTCATTTTTGGAGTTTTAGGGGCTGACCTTGGTGGTTGACATTAAGGGTGACCAAAACCTTATACTTGGAAGCCATTACTAGTCACATTTTACTCACTACACAAGGTAAGTGTAGTATTTCCAATTTTCTCACTATCTTCTTCTTTTCCTAAATTTTTAACCACATTCTTATAACTCCTATATTTTTTGATATTCCTTGACTTAGGGGCTGACCTAAGTCATTCCTTCACCGAGAGAGATTTATCCCATTTTCACCAACAAACCGATCTTTAAGGTGGGTGGAAAAATCCTTTCAACTTCTAGGTGCTTTAATTCATAAAAATGCATGTAGTATTTTGTTATTGAGCATTTGAGATATATATTATGTATTGCATGCTATTTTCTTGTATCAAGTTGAAAAATTTCTCAAGTGTTGCTCAAAATGCGATTTACCGAAAATTAGGACATACATGTACACTTTATTGTCATATTTGATCAATTCTTGTATGGGATGGATATGTATGTTTATGACTCTTGAAATCTATGTTTTGTATGGCCTATAACCTGGACAAGTCGAGCATAATTGATTAAATTTCGATTTTGGAATTAAAATGCAAAAATGGAAAGTTGGTGGACTTAAGTGCAAGAAAATAAAAGTTAAGGGACCTCTCTGTAAATTTCGATTTTTGGGACTGTACTCAGGTTCAAAAATGTTGTTTTGACATTTTAATAAATTTTTAAGAGTTTTTAGATAAATAAAATCAACCCTCAAAAGCCCAAGGACTAGATTGTAAAATTTGAGAAGTTTAAGGGCTATTTTGCAAATTTCGAAACTGTACCAGATCCTAAATTTAAAATTTGAAATTTTAACTCTTAAAGGACTGGAAATAACATATTTTAAGTGTATTCCAAAAATCCAAGTGTTTAGAGCTTGGAAAGTAATTTTATAAAACTTGAGGGACCAAATTGTAAAAGATTAAACTTGAGGACCCAAATGAAATTTCCAGGACTTATACAGCCCATGTACCTGGAAATACTAATTTACCTATAACATAATTATATTTTGGACCCAAGGTTCAAATTTCATAACAATTGGACCCCTAAAAGCCTTAAAGGCAATTATTTCAAAATGGGACAAAAATGAGATTTTCAAAAGTTGAGGGACCTATACTTATGACGTTTTAAAACTGCTTTTGTCCCAATATCCCACTAACCTTAGTGACATTTTCCAACTGGAATCACATTAGAAGCCCTTCCGGTTTGTGAGTTCCGATTATTTTAAACTTAGGGCCCGAAATGACAATTTTAACAATTTTGGGGCCAATGTGAGAATTTTATAAAAACTCGACCTCAAAACTTTAAAAACCTGAATCTCTGAACAATTTAGAGAATTTAGGAACTGACCTCATAATTTTTCAAGGTCGGGACATTTATTTATTTAACTTTTAACCCCAAAAATATTGGTTTTGACAAAACGGGGCTAATTGTAAATTTTATTTTTTTATATAAGGACCTAACTCAAATTATTTTTATTTTTCTAAAACAGCCCTGGACCCTTTGACTTCAATTCTTAAGTAAAATTTTATAATTTCTCAAAAACCCCTTGACTTATCGGACCGCCTTGACCGATTAATACCCGATCGCGGGCGACTTCCTCGTCTCGTGATTTCGAATCTATAACGGGACTTATGTTCCTCCTAATACTTAAGATATTGAAGACTACTTATCCTCCCGATAATTATCTTCATCCAAATAACTCCACCAACGCCATAACAATCTTGCGCAAATTTTTTAGAACATTTCATGAATCGCTTCCCAAATCAATAATACTGATCATTGCTGGTTGACTACCCGAACGTGTACTTAATTACCCGCCGAGTCAACTTGGTGTGTCGAGCTCACGATCGGAATGGATACGTCGGGGATGGGCAAGGCAGCTCGGCCGCTATTCCACTCTCGGCCCCATCGTCCTAATCCCGCAACCGAGGGACGGAGTTTGTCCGAGGGAAGCGGGTCGTAGTACTTGAGGTATAATCATGATTATGACAAACCGAGCCTTGCTAGCTCCACTTTGTGGATTTTGTCTTTGCCTACGGAGCGATAAGTGTGACAGTCTTGGACCATCTTGCTTCGGGAGTTACAAGGAAGAACGAAGGAATCATTGCCCGATCCACACGATTAGGAGTTAATCGACCCGTTTGGTTGGCGCTACAAATCCGCACGCAAACCGCTACTTGTATTGCATAGGTTGGCGCTACAAATCACGCAACCGCTACTTGTATTGCATAGGTTGGCGCTACAAATCCGTGCACGACGAAACCGCTACTTGTCTTGCATAGGATTGGCGTTACAAACCGCACGCAATCCTCCTGTTTGCTTGGACCATAGTGCCGCTTGACCATGAATGTTTTCTTAATCGCATAAGTATATTAATTAAATATATTTATCACGACGCTTGTGGATTGTGTGTGAAATCATGCATCATCTCTCATGCGTTTTCATACAACTAAATTTCTCGCATTAACTATTTATATCGCCACACTTACACACGATCACCCCATCCACCGAGATTTTGTCTCATTCCCTCCTCGTTTTCTAACCTTTAGATGAAGAGTTCGTGAAGACATCGAACCTACCGCAGATTGAATCTCTATCGGCGATGTGGAGCGATATTTCCTTTTACTTTTTTGTTGTTGTTGGACTCCTTCATTTTATTTTGTTTTTGATTGTAAGTTAATTAAGATAATCTTTTGGGTTGTATTCGGATACTACGGACCTTAAGATATAATTTGTACTTGTGGTTGTTATAATTCCGCCGCATTAGACTCTATTTCACTTGGTGTTTTGTATCTTTGGTTTTTTGTTGAATTACCTCTGTTTAAGTGATTGATCGTTGTCGCGTCACGTGGGGGGCGTGACATGGGCATTGTCTATGAGACGGATCCTATATGTAAATAAAATTCAACCCAAATCCAAACCCGTAAAAAAATCAATATTTTTTTGTATTTTGTAGATCCCGTCTCATGGACATAACATAAGACCATCTCTTAAAAAAAATATTTTTGACATTTATGATTTTATTAAACAATATAGCCTTTTTCTTTAAATAATCGCACTTGCAATTTTTAAAAAGTTTATCGTTCTTACATTACGTTTTAAGAAATTATAAGATATACACCAAAATAGAGTTTATTATATGGTGAAGTATAATTTTTAAATTACATGAAAATAAAATTTAAACATTGATATGGAGAGTGTGTACACTGTACAAATTCATTGCAATTTATAATTTATCCTTCGCATGACACATATATTAAATGCAAATGAACCTCTTAAGATTTAAGGATAATTATAAAAACACCCATGAGGTTTGGACTAATTACAAAAAAGGCAAGAGATATTTTAAAATTAAAAAAAAAAAACCCTCCGAGTTTAATTTTGTCTTAAATTTAAGGGCGAATCGTATATTTTTATAAAGATCGGGGGAGTTTGCAACATTTTTTGCTTATGAAGGGAAAAATGTAAGACATAATCAAAGGGTCTTTTTTTGTATTTTTCAAAAATATATGGACTTTTTTGTAGTTAGCCCGAACCTTAAAGGGTTTTTTTTTGGTAATTATCCAAAATTAAAAAAATTGAGAAAGAACCCTTAGAAAAATAATATGATACGATTCATGCTAATGGTGAAAATATAACATCTAAAGATGAATAATTCTTACCAAAAATAAATATTGATTGATGGATTTAATTGTTGAGGGGCTTTTGTGTTAAAAAGTTGAATTGGAAGAAGGTTGAATTCGTGTAGGCGGTAGCCTTGGTTGGGGAAAAAAGGAAAAACATTTAAAAAGAACCCGATTTGGGGCAAGGCGGATCGAACCCGCAACCTCTAAGTGACAAAAGAGTGTTTGATAAATGGTTTTATCATGATTTTGATGATTTTGATTTTACACCAAAACAATGGTTTTAAAGGTTGTCCAAATACTCCTAAATGATTTAAAATAATTTTAATATTTTTAGGAGTATTTCTTCAAGTTTTATTTTCGACAAAATTGGACAACACTTTTAATGATTTTTTTGTTAATGTATTTTTACACCAAAACAATGTTTCTAAATGTTGTCCTAATACTCCCGATCGGTCTAAAATATTTTCATTATTTTTGGAGTATTTCTTGAAGTTTATTTTCGATATAAAATTGGATAACACTTTTGTTTTGAGGTCAACAGGAGTCGCCGTATAGGCAACCCGTACACTGAAAGTTGAGGAAAAAGAAAACTTCATGTTTGTAGAAAATGGTCGGGCAACCGGCCGCCCTATAGGGCAATCTGGTCTGCCGTCGGATAATGGTCGCCTATGGGAGACCGTGCACTGGGAGCAAAAATTGAAACAGAACGTTTTCTTTCTTCCAAACCCATGAGGGGGACCTGTTGGTTGAGGCATAGGTCGGCCGAGGTAGACGTCGATGGTCGCCCTGTGTAAATGTGTATTCTCTTTTTCAAACGTCTATTTGTGTGACGGTAGGCCGCATCTTAAGTTTGACAAAAAAAATGTAATTGTGCAAACAGACATCTTTTCCTTAATTTGTGGGATTGATTTCTAACAACTCTTTTCTTCAATTGTCTTGCAATTTTTACTGTAATTCATGCCCCCAAGAGGAGCCTATCATATACAAGACATCTTCTATAAATAGAGGAAGAATTGAAGCAACACAACTAGAGAGAACAACACAACACAACAAGATATACTCAAGCAAACACTTGGTCTTTCATTGTTATTATTCTTGTTGTAATTTGCCTAGCTTATCACTTTCACATCCTCGAGGTCTAGGCTATTCTTGATTACACTTGCACTCAATTGTACAATTCATTATCAAGTTGTAATCTTGAATTTTTGGGTCATCATTCAACACAAGATATCCTTGTGAGTGTTCTTGTGGCAAGAACACACTTGGGTGATCTAGGTGTTAGGTGTGAGAAGATTGTGGTAATCTTCTTGTTGAGGTGTTGAAGAATTTGGTATTCTTCAAGGTTGAAGATTGTGGTAATCTTCACAAGGTGTCGATTGGAGATTGTGGTAATCTTGAGAGAGATTGTGGTAATCTCAAAGGTGGTGTTGAAGAAGAGTGTGGTTTGCTCTTCAAGGTGTTGTAAGTTGGTGTTGTATTAATTTTGGTAATTAATAAAATCTTTTTCTTTTTGAAATCCATCCCGGAGGATATCTTGGGGTGGTAGAGGATTAGGCCCTAGGTGGGTTGAACCTCTTTAAATCGACGTGTGTTGTTTACATTCCGCACCTTTATATTGTCTTTGAGCATTCGGTTCGAAAAAGAGGGCAAAATCGAAAAGATGGAGATAATCTATCCACCCCCTCTAGATTATCGTAGCGCTTGGACTTACAAGTGGTATCAAAGCCAAACTCTTTGGCAAGCTCGTTTCACATTGCGAGTGAAGAGGAACGATCGTCGGCTACTGACGAAGCTCACCTTACCAAGACACCTCCACCACCAAGCCACCGCTATTTGATTCCAAAAATTTTAATGTTTGGAAAGAAAGAATGGAATGCTACTTACAAGGTTGCGGGTTCGACATTTGGAACACCGTCATCAATGGAGAATCCATTCCGACGAAGAATACACCACACACCTCTAAAGGCTTCAAAGAGCTCAATGATGAAGAGAAGAGAATCATCTCCTTAAATGGTAAAGCTCTTACTATTTTGTATTGTTCACTTACTACTTTGGAATTTGATCATGTTGTAGGTATTCGATCGGCACATGAAGTATGGCAAAATTAGAAGCCATCTATGAAGTGTATGCAAATGAAAGGAGCAACTCAAAAGCATCTACTTCACAAATGGATACAACATCAAATCCAACAACATGGGATGAGCCTTCTACAACCTCCCATGATGAAGAAGTTGAACAATGCCTCATAGGCATCGAAGAAGAAAATGAGGTAAGTTCTAAACCTCTACTTCCTATGATAATGATTATAGTGATTTGCAAAATGATTTTGATGAACTACAAGATGAATTCCAAAACTTACTTGTTAAATACAAATATTTGAAAAGGAATTCATTGTTTTAAAGAATGATAAGGATAGATTATTTACTTCCTATGAATCACTATCATGTGCTCACACCACCACTCTTGACAAGGTTAGAAACCTTGAGAAAGAAAATAGTACTCTTGTTGAGGATATAAATTGCTTGAAAAATGATTTATCTAAATCCAACTGAGTCTTAGGTAGAATGACCAATATTGTTGATTGTTGTGATAATTCAAACTAGAACTTGATCATAAGCCTGGCGGTGTCAATCACATGAAAAAGAATCAAGTCTCTAAGACGTTGGTCATTATGCTCCTAGAATTATTACATGCTTTTATTGCGGTAAAAAGGGCCATACGGTAAATACTTGTCGGGCTAGAAATAGCTCTAATTATTGTTGGAGACCTAAAAGTCTCAAGACTAATCCCAAAGGACCCAAACACATGAGGGTACCACAAAACAATGTTATATTAGGTACCGTGAAATAATGATCGAAGAAAATTTATACCAAGAAGACATCAAATAACCATTTCATTTGATCAAAGAAGGAGAAACTATTTTCAACAAACCCAATTTCCAAGAAGAGGGTATAATCAAAAATGGGAAGAACACAATCCTTGAAATGGCAAAGACATCATCAACAAGATGATTTTCAAAAAGTAGAGACTTTCAACAATGGAAAGACAACAAACCTTGAAATGGAGTAATCAAAGAAGTCATCATCAACAAAGTGACTTCTCGAGGGAAGATATCATCAACAATGGGAATGACACAACCCATTGAAATGGCGTAATTGGTAACCCGTATTTCCCTAGTTAAATATGCATTTTATTTTGTTATTATGCATGCTTTTATTTGTGTCTTAATTGCAAAATGAGTTTTCAAGTATTTATTTTTTTAATTAAGGTCTTCAATATATATTTGTGCTTTTAAAATATTTTTTGAAAAAGAAGACCTTATATGATGTTTTTAAGACTCTTGTGCATTTTTGTAGACTAAAGTATGTTATCATCTCTTTTGGATTTTTATGGCATGAGCTTACTTGTGATATCTCTTAGCTTTACACTTTTATCATTATGATTTGTACTAGATTTGTTTTAAGAATTGTGTAGGATTTACATATTTTCACAAATGGCCATTTACGTCATTATTTGTCAAGAAAGGCATAAATTATCGAGGTATGTTTACTTGTGTTATTCTTACTCTTATAGACTCGATATATGTATTGCCATGTGCCTATGTGCTTGTTTTTCAAAGTATTTTATACAAGTGCCATTAAGAGGATCTTTGTTATTTTGAAGGGCACTATTCGATATTTGATTGCACATATTTGCCTTGTCTAACTCTTGATTTAATGAGGTCTCAAATATAAAATCTAGGATTTTCAAATTTCAAAAGAGACCTTTTGTAGCTTTCTTAAGTTTATTTGAACTTGCATGATTTATTAGACTCTTGATGATCTTCTAAATGCATAGTATGAGTTTCTTGCTTCATGGTCTACATATATAGTGTCTATTTCTACTATACTCTTATGCAAGATATTTTTGTGATTAATGATTGAGGCATGTTTTTACACTTGGGATATTTTTTCTTGCTTATATAAGCGATGCCGTTAATGAGTTTGTTAAGTTGTGTAGATGAGAAATGAAGTACTCCAAATATTGGTTACCTCAAAATATTTGGATGTATATGTTCTATTATGAACACCTTAGATCAATTGGATGCCCTATGATGATAGTGATGAAGAAGACAAAAAGGGTATTAGGAACAAACTCGATGACCAAGGAAACATTGGTCGAACTAAAGCAAGGCTAGTAGCTCGAAGGTATTTTCAAGAAGAAGGTATTGATTTTGATGTAATATTTGCACTTTAAGAAAATTTCAAGCTTTACCAAATGGATGTTAAATCCAATTTTCTAAATGGTTTCATTCAACTAAGTCTATCGGAGTTTAAAATTTTAGGCCAAATGATTTTTATAAAAGGTCTTGCACGGTTGAGTATCCCGTATATGATTTGATAGACTTAGCTATTTTTGCAAAATGATTTTACAAGAGGTAAAGTTGATACTAATTTTTTAAAAGGCAAGATTATTTACTTGTGCATATTTATGAGAATATTTTTGGTACTACTAATAAATATTTGTGCAAGATATGTTTTTCTAAGTTGATACTAGGTGAGCTTGAGATGAGCATGATGGGGGAGCTCAATTTCTTGCTTGGACTACAAATTATTCAATGCCAAGAAGATGGTTATATTTCAAAAGAACTCTTGAAGGAGTTAAGCATTGAAGAAAGAAAAACCATCTCAACCTCTATGGCTAAAAATTGACAAAAGGTTGAGAAAGGCATGTCGGTTGACAAACAAATTCGAGGTATGTTTTCTTGTATTATTTCTATAGACTCGACATTCCATATGCCTTATGTCTATATACTCGACTTCAAAATTATCCCAACGAATCTTATTAAAGTGCCGTTAAAAGAAATTTTCAAATATTTATAAGTGCACTTCTTCTTATGACTTGTTCATCCAAAGCTTTTAAAACGTTCTTATTTTTTTGGGATAACAAGTCCAGGTGAAAATTATTCAAAATATAGTTCGTCATCATCGAACTAAATATATTGAGATTCGATGTTTTTTAAAAGGGATTGAGTTTTTAACAAAAAAACTTGAGATGTGTTTAATTAGTCTCAAGGATAACTCGCGGACTTTTTAATCGCCCACCGCCGAGTATTTTACCTCATTTCGAGCTTGATCATGACATAATGTATATTGAATGAGGTCTACGTTTGTATTTTGCACGTTTTTAAAACCTGGGGCGAAAAATCGATTTTTGGATCAAACTTGAATTTTGATATTTAACTCAAACAAATGGGTCGACCGAGCAAAGCCGACTTGGCCGCCCATGCACCGTCGGCCGCCCTAAGGGATTTTTGGTTAAAAATGGTTCTGTTTTCCGACTTAGCATTTTTGGCTTTTTGGTTCATTTTTCGTCCCTTTGCAAATTTCACACAATTCACTTCAAATGAGTTTTGATGCATGAATTATATATTTTGGGGATTATCTAGCTCGACTATCATCATCATTGCTCGTCTTTACCGATTGAATGGTAAGAATTTCACTCTCTTTAGCTCAATGGGTTGAACCTTGAGTTTGTGGCTTATATGTATCTTTCTTGATGCAATTCATATATTTTTGTGATGAGGTTATTGATTGTTGATGATTGATATTTGTTAAATTGTATTTGGTGATGAAAAACTTGGCTCGATTACATTTACAAGGGCTATATACATCCTCTTTACAACTTGACGCCCGCCAAGTGTTCGATAAAATGTTTCAATGAAAAATTCATCACCTACATGATTCTCTCGATTTTAAAAGTCTTATATATTTATAGAGATCATGTTTTGCTTATCAAATGAGTTTTCATTAGCTTCTACAAGTCGTATGATTCGACATTTCCCTCCTATTTGGTTTATAAGCTTCAATGTTCAAATAGCTCGATACATCGGTTTAGTTGCGCACTTTGATATGAATATATGATGTATTTATCGTGCTAACATTCTTTTTGATGATTCCAAAAGGGGAGAAAGCAGGTTATAAGCTCTTTAGCTCAAAGAAGCTAAGATAAGCTTAACAAATAGAAGTTATAAGCTATGGCTTCCTAAAGCCATAAGTTGTGTATGATTCTTAGTCCATTGGTTGTAGTAACGTATATATGTTTCTAATGATGTCTCTTTTCGAGGGGAGCTTTTAAGTTATTGATACTTAAGCTCAATATTGAAAAGCTAAGATTTTAGCTTATGTTTAAGTTGCTTCTATATAACTCTTGTTTGTGCATATTGATAGGGAGCATTTGTAATATATGTTTGAATCTCTCTACTCCCATCCTCGTGTTTATTGCACGGAATGTTGTCGCTCACAACGGATAGTTCTCTTTAACCTAGGTAAAATTGTTTTGTTTTCAAAATCGACCTCGTTAAAATTGTTTTGGTTTGCAATCATCAAAAAGGGGGAGATTGTTTGATAAATGGTTTTATCATGATTTTGATTTTACACCAAAACAATGGTTTTAAAGGTTGTCCAAATACTCCTAAATGATTTAAAATGATTTTAATATTTTAGGAGTATTTCTTCAAGTTTTATTTTCGACAAAATTGGACAACACTTTTAATGATTTTTCATTAATGTATTTTTACACCAAAACAATGTTTCTAAATGTTGTCCTAATACTCCCGATCGGTCTAAAATATTTTCATTATTTTTTGGAGTATTTCTTGAAGTTTATTTTCGATATAAAATTGGATAACACTTTTGTTTTGAGGTCAACCGGTCGATAAGTATAGGCAACCCGTGCACTGAAAGTTGAGGAAAAAGAGAAAACTTCATGTTTGCGAGAAAATGGTCGTGGCAACCGGTGTCGTCGTTAATGGCCGCCTATAGGAGGGAGGAGACCTGACTGGAGCAAAAATTGAAACAGAACGTTTTCTTTCTTCCAAACCCATGAGGGGGACCGGTTGAGGCATAGGTCGACCAGGCCGAGGTAGATGTCGATGGTCGCCTGTGTAAATGTGTGTTCTCTTTTTCAAACATCTATTTGTGTGCGACCGGTCGCTTCTTAAGTTTGACAAAGAAAAATGTAACGTTGTGCAAGCAGACATCTTTTCCTTAATTTGTGGGATTGATTTCTAAATGACTCTTTTCTTCAATTGTCTTGCAATTTTTTACAAAATTCATGTCCCCAATAGGAGTCTATCATGTACAAGACATCTTCTATAAATAGAGGAAGAATTGAAGCAACACAACTATAGAGAACAACACAACACAACAAGATTTACTCAAGCAAACACTTGGTCTTTCATTGTTATTATTCTTGTTGTAATTTGCCTCAAGCTTATCACTTTCACATCCTCGAGGTGCAGTTATTCTTGATTACACTTGCACTCAATTGTACAATTCATTATCAAGTTGTAATCTTGAATTTTTGGGTCATCATTCAACACAAGATATCCTCGTGAGTGTTCTTGTGGCAAAAACACACTGGGTGATCTAGGTGTTAGGTGTGAGAAGATTGTGGTAATCTTCTTGTTGAGGTGTTGAAGAATTTGGTATTCTTCAAGGTTGAAGATTGTGGTAATCTTCACAAGGTGCCGTTGGAGATTGTGGTAATCTTGAGAGATTGTGGTAATCTCAAAGGTGGTGTTGAAAAAGAGCGTGGTGCTCTTCAAGGTGTTGTAACTTGGTGTTGTATTAATTTTGGTAATTAATAAAATCTTTTTCTTTTTGAAATCCATCCCTGAGGATATCTTGGGTGGTAGAGGATTAGGCCCAGGTGGGTTGAACCTCTTTAAATCGACGTGTGTTGTTTACATTCCGCACCTTTATATTGTCTTTGAGCATTCGGTTGAAAAAGAGGGCAAAATCGAAAAGATGGAGATAATCTATTCACCCCCTCTCTAGATTATCGTAGCCGCTTGGACTTACAAAGAGTAGGGATGTCAACGGGTCGATCCGCTGGACCCAAGACCCGACCCGTTAAGAAAATGCAATACACATACCAACCCCAAACCGCCTCATCTTAGACCTACCCGTCCCGACCCATACCCGCTTTTAGCGGGTAAGACCCATTAGACCCGCCAACTTTATATATTTGACCAAAATTGTAAGATTTTACACAAAATAGTACACTCAAAATTATGATATTTATAATTTTGTAGATAGTATGTGAATTATGAAATAAACACCAACATATATAAATCAAGAGTTCTTGAACAACAATATATTCACTCTATATATAAACTAAAAAAATAAAATAAAAAAAAATATATGGGTCGGGTATGGGTTGGGTCCTACCATGCCCGTTACCCGCCCCCATACCCGCCTGGTCTAAAAAGCAATACTCGTTATCCGTCCTATACCCATTTATTGGACACATACCCGCCCAAATGAGGTGGGTCTGGTTCGAGTTCGGGTCTACCCTTAGGATCCATTGCCATCCCTAGAAAAGAGTACGTGGTTCACTGAATGAATAAACTTACTTAGTAATTAAATAGTCTTTATTTTACATATATGTAATTTTAAGCCATTAAAAGAAAATAAAAAAAATCCTGGGGAGGCGCCCTCACTGGAAAGGGGTCCTGTGCACAGGCGCTGCCTCGACAGCCCCAGGGACGACCCTGGTTCAATACAGTTTTTAACCCATTTTAAGCTATTTTTCTTCATATGGTGTTTTCTATATTGTTTCTCTTGTTTCTAGGTTATTCCTATGTTGAAAAGATGAAACATTTGCATCTGATGAATATAAATATATAACTTAAAATTGACTCTCTCGATTAGTGTGAGTTTTGCATGTATTCTGGGGTATAATTCTGGCTATAATTGTTGCTAAACATGCAATAACTCATGTGAAATAGGTCATATTCTCCTTTTTTGGAAAAGATATTACGATTTGCTCATTTTGCAGGAATTTAACGACATTTCGAGTATTTTGTAGCAAATCAAAGCATTGCAATAAGGAAACATCAAGAATCAAGTGCATAGATGAAGTTTAGAGCTAAATCAAGAAGAAGTCAGGCGAATTGGGCAAGAAATGGCCACATACGGAGAAGAACTGTGTCTTCGCAGGGGCGCACGGGCAGGGCGTGCGTCTAGCGCACGGCCCGTGCATCATTCCCAGATTGTACAAAGCCTACGGCACGACGCACGACCCGTGCGTCATTTGGTGAAGCAAAATAGCCTACATTAGGACGCACGACTAGGTCATGCGTGAGGCACACGTGTAACGCCCCAAATTTAATAAACCCAAAATGGTCACAATAATCCCAATTTTCATAAGTACAACTCTAAAATTTACTAATTTAAGCTCCACAAACGTATTTGTCCTGAAAGTATGATAATTGAAAACTTATAATACTAACGGATCTAAGTCTAAAAAAATTCACAAAGTAAATCCAATTACATAAACTAAGTATGTTACAAATATTACAGCGGAAGTCTTAACTTATAAAACTTAATAATAACAAATAATACCTCAAAAATTAGTAACCAAAATCAGTACAATTACACTTCGAAATACTTAGGGCAAAAATCTGAGAAATGGCACAGCACGTTTCGGTTTCCGCGTTACTCTTGTATTTGTGTCCGTAATTAAGTTCGTCGAACTCTGAAAATTTTTAGGAAAACGTGGGGTGAGCTAAACGAGCTCAGTGGGTAGGGGAATGGGAATGCAAGAGTTATTAACGAAAACTCGAAGGAAATTATTTGAGCTAATTACTAAGTGAACAAAATGGTTTCATGCGTGCAAATGGATGTAAAGATACGGAAACAAAATATAATTTGTACTAACCTCCCGAGTTTTAGGTTCTTTGCATCAAATACAATGTTAGCACAAATATGGTAAACAAATTATGGGATTCAAGTCAAATTTAACATGGACAAGGTTCTGTGCCCCATTTTAAATACCAGCGAGATACACAAAATAACGTTGGGCCGATGTGGAATAAACACCGCACCCTAACGTTCCAAGTCAAGCATGATTTTAAAACGGACAAGGTTCTATGCCCCATTTTAAAACCATCGAGATACACAAAATAAACGCAGGATCGATGTTGATCAAACACCAAACCCTATTGCGTTCTCCAACTCACCAAGTCGAAGCCTCCCGGCTCCTTATTCCTTCCAAGTGGCTCGACGACTCTTTAGTTGTGGGTTTAAACCCAGAGACCGTCATATTAGGAATATACCAATACTACGACCCAAGTTACGCCGCCGTCTCCACCGACCTTAAAAATGGGAATAGGCCCATGTGTAGTCGAGCAAACACCAACAAAGCGACCTATTCGATTGATTGCCCCGAACTACACATGCCAATTTTAAAACAGACAAGGTTATATGCCCCATTTTGAAAACCATCGAGATACACAAAATAAATGCGGGGTCGATGTTGATCAAACATCGAACCCTATGCATTCTCCAACTCACTGTGCCAAAGCCTCCAAGCACCTTATTCCTCCGAGTGGCTCGACGACTCTTTAGGCGTGGGTTTATACCTGAGTCCGTCATATTAGGAATATGCCAATACTACGACCAAGTTCCCCGCCGTCTCCGGTCCGACCAGGAAAAATGGGAATAGCACATGTGTAGTCGAGCAAACACCAACAGCGACTGTTCGATTGATTGTCCGAACTACACACGCCAAACGGGTTCATCACAAGACGGGAATCCAAATTTCAATGACAATTCAACAAAAATGTAACAATAAACGAGAATGGTAAAATATCAATGAATTTTAAGACGGGAAATGCTACATATCACATTTGATTGCCAATAAAAACGAGTATATAGTAATTGAAATACTCGCGCACATGACATTACCATACAATAATATAAATTCACAATCTTGATCATTACTAATAGAATTCGCTTATCTCATATACGAGAAGTTCTAGTACAATGATGATGCTACGTGGGTAAATCATTTTCGTCTCAACTAGATTAAATTCTAGATTTCAAGGGAAATATAATATTTTCAAGTTATTCAATGAACGTGCATCTATCATGTTATCAATTAATAGTAGTAACCGGTTATTATTAAAGTAAGGATAGTAAACAACTTGGCTATTTGTTAAGGCGAATGTCTTATTAACGATGTAACTAGTTGGAATGGTAGTCCAAGAAGGGTGGCCAAATCTAACTGCTTAATGTTCTTAAAACTCTTAATAATTTTATATATGGATCGACAAAGTTTCTTTACCTAAGTTTTATGACTTTGGAGATGGACTCAATTTATGTGGAAATTTGAGATGTCCATATCATAAAGGTGCTCAACACTTATGGTTCGAACCTCTTGGGAAGAGTCTTCTAATTTTCTTAGGAATTTTATATTCTTTCTCACAAACAGAAAACAAAAGTAATCATATTGTATAAGTGTAATCGTCTAATTTATAAACTAATCAACAATATTTTGAGAGTATCTTGACAATCTCTAAAATTGATTTAGACTTAAGTGTTGATCAGGTCCACATATTCGTGTGTATATATATATATATATATATATATATTAGTCCCTAATTCCTTTATTTACTCGGCAAATAATAGCAATTAACAATTACAAGCCAGCTCCTATAAATGATAATTTAGATATAACAAATTAATTGATTTAGTCCAATTTTTGTCCATAAATAATGTGATCCATGATTTTAAGCTTAGTGATTTAAGATTTAAGACAATCCATC
Organism: Rehmannia glutinosa; assembly: GCA_016081115.2. Taxonomy (NCBI): domain Eukaryota; kingdom Viridiplantae; phylum Streptophyta; class Magnoliopsida; order Lamiales; family Orobanchaceae; genus Rehmannia; species Rehmannia glutinosa. Next base: position 12,135,132 of record CM071934.1, on the reverse strand, counting down.
GAAAGTAGCAGATTAAATTATTTTGAAAATTTCAAATTTCGTATCCCTGACATATTACTCTAAAATTTATTATGCATATCTTTTGGTTTGGTTTATTAGAATGCAATTGTATCACAAGTCCATTTTCCATTATTAAATAGGAATTTCACTAAATAGCAGATTTGTAAGATATATAACCAAAACACATAATTGATTCATGGCTTTCATTAGAAATAAAACTTTTTTTAAAAAAAAAAATTATTTTACCCACTTTTAGATGATCTCCATCCCGGAAGAGGGGCTGCCGACAGTGGAGAACAGTGGCAGGGGCGGCTAGGGGTCCGACGTTCAGTTGATACCGGCGGATTCCGACGGTGGCCAGAAAAAGAAAAAGAAAACGGAGATAGAAGATAAAATGAGAAAGAAAAGAAGAAAAGAAGGAAAAGGAAAAAAACAATGAACAAGAGAAGGAAGGTGGCTGTGTAGTGGAACGGCGGCGGAGGGCGGAGGGCGGAGGGCGGTGGCCGGCCGGCGGTGGCCAGTGGCGGCGTGTGGCAGTGGGAGGGAAGAGAGGGAGGAGAAAATAGAAAGAGAAAAAAGAAGGAAAGAAAAAGGAAAAAAAATGGGGAAATAACAATTTTCCGGCGGTCGCCGGCGGCCGGCGGTCGCCGGCGGCCGGAGGTGGGCGGCGCCGCTGAGGAGGAGAAGAGAGGAAGGGGCTGACACCTTCTAGTGTGTGCTTGTGTGTGTAAAAATCTGAAAATGAGTTAGGTTTGGAGTTTGGGGTATTTCTAAGCCTCTAAATGGGTAGGCTTTTAGTTTGGGTTGGGTTTGGGTGTGGGCTTGGATGTGGGCTTGATGCTGAAAATTGTTGGGGTTGAGATGTGGGCTTTAATTTAAAATGCTAAAAAATAAAATGGATTTAGGCTTGTATAATATAAATTGCTGAAAATTAAAAATTGAGTTTTGGGCTTGTTAAAATAAATGTTGAAATATACTAAATACCAAGATATAATTATTTATTAATGCCAAAATAAATTAGAAACTATATAATAAAATTAATAGTATTTCAAATTATAAACCTATAAATAAAAATATTAGTATTATAGATAATTAATCTAATAATAAGATAGTAAACGAAAATTAGGTCGATATAAAGAATAGTAATGTCAAATACATACTAAAAATTATTCTAAGCTAATAAATAATACTACAATAAATTATTAGAAACATAATCTATTAGTTATCTCAAATAAAATTCTAGGTCTATTAAATGTGGGGTATCACATACTCTCCTTCCTTTAAAGAATTTGGTCCCCAAATTCCTTTCACCATAAAAAATTGTAGATTTAACAATTTCAAACTTAAAATCCCAAGTCGCTATTTTCTTCTTTCCAAGCTTAACATCTAATTGTCATATGGTTTTGTTGTATATCTTATCTATACCTAGGTATCTTAACACATAACTGATGTGTGGTAAAATCTCAAAAGATAAATTTCTAGATTCCAATCATCAATCTAAAATGTTGACAACTTACCACTACTGACCTCTGAATTCTTACAAGATCCGAAGAAAAATTCGATCCAAGGCAAGAAATTCTAGTTACACTTGATAATCAAATCTAACCGTTAATTTCCACCTTAGTCGAACTTAATCTAAGAATTCAATATTTCAATCCAACTCACGCAAGCATCCAAAAATAAAACTCAAACTCAAAATTTGATATCATCAAATCGTTGTAATCTAATTCCCCAGCAATTGATCTTATCCTGGTTTTGTTCGGACTTCTCGGCAGTTGGTCAGTATCTAAGGTTACCAATTTGATAAATCATAACTTTGTCTTATTCAGGAAACCCAAACTCAAACATCTCCGTGATGGCAGTCTAAATCATCAAACCTCTTCACACAATATGTTACCTCATCATAGTTTCCTTGACAAATTCATCTTAATAGTGTTTATAAAATAAGTTCTTTATTGAGAACTACGAAAATAACTAAAACCAATAGGATGCATTTCCTTAAAAATTAATTGTGGTGTTAATTGACCTTATAATTCGTATTATCTAGCGATTGATTTAAACCTTCTATTTAATCAATACTAGCCAACTTATCATAACTTAATACACTTATATATATAACCTATAACCAACATCGACACTAGAAGCCCAAATGATAAACACATAGATCCACCAAAGGCTAGCACCCTCATTCATTTCCTATACAATCACATTATCCATTGATATTCAAACTCTAACACAATAAGCCACATTCTATTCGATAATAAAACCTTAATCTTTGAATAAATCTTAGCAACATACTTATTCCAATTTAAACTTAACTAGAGTTTTAAGATCACCCACTAGTAATAATCTAAGAATGTCGAGAATCTTGTCCGGGTTAGCTCAGTGTAGTTCCTTTTACACCCAAGCTCGATACCATATTTGTAACGCCCCTAAATTTAATAAACCCAAAATGGTCACAATAATCCCAATTTTCATAGTACAACTCCAAAAATTTACTAATTTAAGCTCCACAAACGTATTTGTCGAAAGTATGATAATTGAAAACTTATAATACTAACGGATCTAAGTCAAAAAAAATTCACAAAGTAAATCCAATTACATAAAATAAATATGTTACAAATATTACAATAAGTCTTAACTTATAAAACTTAATAATAACAAATAATACCTCAAAAATTAGTAACCAAAATCAAGTACAATTACACTTGAAATACTTAGGGCAAAAATCGAGAAATGGCATAAAGACGTTTTTGGTTTCGTTATTTCTTGTATTTGTGTCCGTAATTAAGTTCGTCGAACTCTAAAAATTTTTAGGAAAACGTGGGGTGAGCTAAACGAGCTCGGTGGGTAGGGGAATGGGAATGCAAGAGTTATTAACTAAAACTCGAAGGAAATTATTTGAGCTAATTACTAAGTGAACAAAATGGTTTCATACGTGCAAATGGATGTAAAGATACGGAAACAAAATATAATTTGTACTAATCTCCCGAGTTTTAGGTTTCGCATCAAATACAATGTTAGCACAAATACGGTAAACAAATTATGGGATTCAAGTCAAATTTAAAATGGACAAGGTTTTGTGCCCCATTTTAAATACCAAAGAGACACACAAAATAACATTGGGCGATGTGGAATAAACACCGCACCCTAACGTTCCAAGTCAAGCATGATTTTAAAACGGACAAGGTTCTATGCCCCATTTTAAAACCATCGAGATACACAAAATAAACGCAGGATCGATGTTGATCAAACACCAAACCCTATCGTTCTCCAACTCACCAGCCGAAGCCTCCCGCCTCCTTATTCCTTCCAAGTGGCTCAACGTCTCTTTAGGTTTGTGGGTTTAAACCCGAGACCGTCATATTCCAGGAATATACCAATACTACGACCAGTTCGCGCCGTCTCCCTACCGAGGAAAAAATGGGAATAGCCCATGTGTAGTCGAGCAAACACCAACAGCGACCTATTCGATTGATTGCCCCGAACTACACACGCTAATTTTTAAAAATGACAAGGTTATATGCCCCATTTTGAAAACCATCGAGATACACAAAATAAATGCGTGGTCGATGTTGATCAAACATCGAACCCTATTGCATTCTCCAACTCACCAGTGCCAAAGCCTCCAAGCACCTTATTCCTCCGAGTGGCTCGACTCTTTAGCCGTGGGTTTATACCCAGTCCGTCATATAGGAATATGCCAATACTACTACCCAAGTTCTCGCCGCCTCCTGGTCCCCGAGAAAAATGGGAATAGGCACATGTGTAGTCGAGCAAACACCAACAGGCGACCTGTTCGATTGATTGCCCGAACTACACACGCCAAACGGGTTCATCACAAGACTCGGGAATCCAAATTTCAATGACAATTCAACAAAAATGTAACAATAAACGAGAATGGTAAAATATCAATGAATTTTAAGACTGGGAAATGCTACATATCACATTTGATTGCCAATAAAAACGAGTATATAGTAATTGAAATACTCGCGCACATGACATTACCATACAATAATATAAATTCACAATCTTGATCATTACTAATAGAATTCGCTTATCTCATATACGAGAAGTTCTAGTACAATGATGATGCTACGTGGGTAAATCATTTTCGTCTCAACTAGATTAAATTCTAGATTTCAAGGGAAATATAATATTTTCAAGTTATTCAATGAACGTGCATCTATCATGTTATCAATTAATAGGAGTAACCGGTTATTATTAAAGTAAGGATAGTAAACAACTTGGCTATTTGTTAAGGCGAATGTCTTATTAACGATGTAACTAGTTGGAATGGTAGTCCAAGAAGAGTGGCCAAATCTAACTGCTTAATGTTCTTAAAACTCTTAATAATTTTATATATGGATCGGCAAAGTTTCTTTACCTAAGTTTTATGACTTTGGAGATGGACTCAATTTATGTGGAAATTTGAGATGTCCATATCATAAAGGTGCTCAACACTTATGGTTCGAACCTCTTGGGAAGAGTCTTCTAATTTTCTTAGGAATTTTATATTCTTTCTCACAAACAGAAAACAAAAGTAATCATATTGTATAAGTGTAATCGTCTAATTTATAAACTAATCAACAATATTTTGAGAGTATCTTGACAATCTCTAAAATTGATTTAGACTTAAGTGTTGATCAGGTCCACATATTCGTGTATATATATATATATATATATATATATATATATATATATATTAGTCCCTAATTCCTTTATTTACTCGGCAAATAATAGCAATTAACAATTACAAGCCAGCTCCTATAAATGATAATTTAGATATAACAAATTAATTGATTTAGTCCAATTCTTGTCCATAAATAATGTGATCCATGATTTTAAGCTTAGTGATTTAAGATTTAAGACAATCCATCGAAAGTAGCAGATTAAATTATTTTGAAAATTTCAAATTTCGTATCCCTGACATATTACTCTAAAATTTATTATGCATATCTTTTGGTTTGGTTTATTAGAATGCAATTGTATCACAAGTCCATTTTCCATTATTAAATAGGAATTTCACTAAATAGCAGATTTGTAAGATATATAACCAAAACACATAATTGATTCATGGCTTTCATTAGAAATAAAACCTCTTTTTAAAAAAACAATTATTTTACCCACTTTTAGATGATCTCCATCCCGGAAGAGGGGCTGCCGACAGTGGAGAACAGTGGCAGGGGCGGCCAGGGGTCCGGCGTTCAGTGGATACCGGCGGATTCCGACGGTGGCCAGAAAAAGAAAAAAAAACAGAGATAGAAGATAAAATGAGAAAGAAAAGAAGAAAAGAAGAAGGAAAAGGAAAAAAACAATGAACAAGAGAAGGAAGGTGGCTGTGTAGTGGAACGGCGGCGGAGGGCGGAGGGCGGTGGCCGGCCGGCGGTGGCCAGTGGCGGCGTGTGGCAGTGGGAGGGAAGAGAGGAAGGAGAAAATAGAAAGAGAAAAAAGAAGGAAAGAAAAGGAAAAAAAGTGGGGAAGAAAAAATTTTCCGGCGGTGGTGGCCGGCGGTCGCCGGCGGCCGGAAGTGGGCGGCAGCCGGAGGTGGGCGGCAGCCGCTGGGGAGGAGAAGAGAGGAAGGGGCTGACACCTTCTAGTCTGTGCTTGTGTGTGTAAAAATCTGAAAATGAGTTAGGGTTTGGAGTTTGGGGTATTTATAAGCCTCTAAATGGGTAGGCTTTTAGTTTGGGTTGGGTTTGGGTGTGGGCTTAGATGTGGGCTTGATGCTGAAAATTGTTGGGGTTAAGATGTGGGCTTTAATTTAAAATGCTGAAAAATAAAATGGATTTAGGCTTGTATAATATAAATTGCTGAAAATTAAAAATTGAGTTTTGGGCTTGTTAAAATAAATGTTGAAATATACTAAATACCAAGATATAATTATTTATTAATGCCAAAATAAATTAGAAACTATATAATAAAATTACTAGTATTTCAAATTATAAACCTATAAATAAAAATATTAGTATTATAGATAATAATCCAATAATAAGATAGTAAACAAAAATTAGGTCGATATAAAGAATAGTAATGTCAAATACATACTAAAAATTATTCTAAGCTAATAAATAATACTACAATAAATTATTAGAAACATAATCTATTAGTTATCTCAAATAAAATTCTAGGTCTAGTAAATGTGGGGTATCACAACACGGCCGTCTTGTCACATTTTGGAATGTCACAAACCGACAACACTTTGCCCTAGACTTTTGAAAAGGTATAAAAGAACTTTTTGGGGCGCACACCAAGGGATATTCTCGACATTTTGGACTATAGAACACAAGACAAAGCTCTACTCTTTCAAGGAGGAACCAAGAAGAGAATCGGGTCGATCGGAGCTTGAGGATCAAGATTTATCGAGAGATTATGGACTATCCTAAGTTTTTCTTGCTTCTTTGTATCTTAATCTTTCATTTGAGCTTGATATGACATTAAACAATTTGTCTATGAGTTGTTTAAACATCATGTGTAGTTAATCTTGTGATTTAGGGTTTTGAAAGTAGATTAATATACTTTTGTTGGATGTTTTAATCTTAGTTGAAGTTATCATTTTGAAGCCTATTTGAGTATTTAGTTCTTATTCTTGTTTTATCATTTGGCCAATGATTTAGCATATTTGATATATTGATTCATAATTTGAGAGATGAGTTTTAATATTAGATCTTGAGTACTTGACATGAATATTTGCATAATCGAGAGTTTTGTGATATTTGTGAGGATTTATGATATTTGGTGCATTTGAGAGTTGTATATCTATTGTTGAGTAGAGATGCTAAAGATTGATATTTGATCTACACTTTATATACATCTCGAGAGGAGGATAAAATACCATTGTGATCGTCTTATAGGAATATTGATTATAATTTTGGCTTTGATTAAACCGGATAACAAGAGAGATATTAATCGAAACCATTACCGGGAATCCATTTTATTCTCTTGATAATTCCATAATTATTATAATTCTTGCCTTGTATTTTTGTAGTCTATCTTGTCTTAATCTCACAACAATCATCCAATTTCGATCGTCTAAATAAAAATAAGACTATTTTGTCCAACACTTAGCGAACTAATTTATTAGTCTCCATGGATACGACATTGCTTACCATATTCTATAAACTACACCGTACACTTGCGGTGAAGCTAAAAATAAGGCGAACAAGTTTTCCAAAGCAACTTAAGACAAAACATTTTACTTATAAATGAAAATAACAATCAGATGCATTGGCTTAATTTTTTGAACTGAAAATATTCCATGCATCTGAAAATATTACTGCACCTCTTTATTTGTGCTTTACATTAAACTGGTTCTGATTTATCAATCTTCTCCGTAATATTGGAAAGATACAACATCTCAAAAAAATTCAAAACAAAACTTAGAAGGAAAAAGAGAGATGTTAACCAATAATACTCTGCTGGAGAAAATGTATTAATCTAACGTAGATAAAAATTTCTAGGCAACATACTAAAAATTGCTACCTTCTATTGGATAATTCAGTTTCTCCCAATGTTAGCATCAACTTGTTTCAAGTGAACAGAAACTCACAATTCCTCTCATTTTTGTTCACATATTTTCATGTACACAAGAATTGAACATAAAAAATTTACCCTGTGCACACTTAAAAATTCAATCTAATATGCCAATGCCTCTCCAAACATCAACACAAGAATCTCATATCACAAACCACCACAATATCAGATGGAACATATATCTGCAAGTAAAAGACGAATATTAAGAATTCATATTCAAGGAAAAACAAGAAGGATAAACAATCATTCTCAACAGAAATTGATATACTCCAAGCGTCTTGAGTTCTTCTAAAAGCTAGTAATAAATAAAAATAAAAGCATACCTTCCTAGGTTGAGCCTTCACGGAGACTGCTTTCAATGGGCTGAAATTGAAAGAGACAAACAGAAAATAGAACAATAGGTGAAACATAAATAAGACATTTTGGACCTGTAAATATATGCCAAGAGCATCAATAATGCTTTTGTTTGATTTTGATGACTATTGTTGCCATCTTCTTACTTGAGTTTGAGAATTCCATCTAATTAATGTGTTTTTAAACAGATTGAGACGAGAAATAAACAGATTGTTAGGGTTAACCGGAAATAAGTAATGACACGAGTAGCTTGTTTGACCTGAATGTGCTATTATTATGTTGCGTTTTGCAATGTTTTTTATTAAATTGAATATGTTGTTAGTACAGTGATTGAATTTTTTAAAAGTTAACAAAGTTATGAAAATATAATTTTCAGATTTAAAATTAACTTATATACCCATATAACCTATATAAATAGATGTGTTATTGTAGTTTTGAAAATATACAAGCGACTTTGGACCACCAGCTTGTAGTTCAAGTGGTATTTTTCAACCTTTGTAAGAGTGTTGACCAGGAGGGTTCGAACCTGTGTCTTTCAATTTCTTTGAAATTTATCCCCTCCCTTCAACCACTACTCCCAACTTAATAAAAAAAAGTGACTTAAAAGCATCAATAATAATCAAGTCAGAGTGAAAATCTGATATATAATTAAATGAATTGGGTTAGAGTTGATACATCTAACATGAATAACACGAATTTTATGTCTCATATCGAGACAAGTTGCCACCCCTAGTTCGACTGATTTAATTGTCTCTATTGTTTAAGTTTTTTTTCCTTTTCACTAACCGAATTTTCAAGTTTCGCATGAGTAATCCTAAGGGACGTCGACCACCATGGTTCACCTTAGATGCGGTGACAACTTATACACACCCGGTGTGGATGAGACTCCGTCACTCCTTTGGTACACTACAATTATAATCATTTTACCATCCTAGTCAAAAGCATAGCCAGAAAAATATTGGGGTTGAACAATATAATAAGTGGGATGGGCGGACCACTCAATGAGGCCTTGCACCCCCTCTTCGCCCTTGATCTTAGTCTCAGTAAGTGAACCTTGTCTTTCATGATATAGTCTTCAAAGACTCACAACGAGGCCTTGCCTTTAGGATCCCATGAGAATTTGAACCAACGATCCTCCACAAATTCCACATTGTATTCAGCTTTTAAGTGTTTGCAAACACTCCCTTAATACTTAGAGATTTAACGGTTATTTTAAGTGTGGTTCCTGATAAAGAACTCAGTTTTTATCTACCACGCCTGCAGATGAATGAACCCCACAAACTCAAAAATGCACAATTGAACTAAAAATTGGTCGTTTTGAGTCACAATTGCTTCACTATATAAGATTCTGCAACACGGTTTGCATCATTTAAGGTTGTAAATCAAACTAATAGAGATGAGCCAAGTGACAATACAGAGCACGAGTAGTATGGCAAGGTGGATATTTAATAGTGCCGACTGAATTAACCCAAGAACGTGGATTTTTAGAAAACATGGATATTAGTGCCAACCAAAATAGGATTGAAGGCTCACCACTCACCAGATTGCTCCCATTTCTTAAACTTCGCCAGCCACGAGTCCGAACCAATCTGTTCAATCAAAACCTGATCTACCCAAACACGAAATTGCTTCCCTTGTTTGTCTCCGTAACATGTTCTCAGTGAGCTTACACAGTCATGAAGTTGTTGTTCAATTCCAGAAGGATGAACAAATTTTCCAGATATACACTGCAAGAACAACATAGAGAGTGAAGCGTACAGCCATTGGATGTTGAAGTAAAAGATTATGTACAGGCAGGGCATATGTTTATGTGACATAAATCAGTAGGAAGGTTTTAAATAACTACAGCCATTGGATCATGAAGGAAATAGATTACATAAGCAGGACATATAATTACATGACTTAAATCAGTAGGAAGATTACATAATTCCCTTTTTTTTTTCCCTGTTTGGTAGAAATTGTGAACCTAATAATTAAAAATACAAAAGTTGTTCTAGGTCAAGGGCACAGCAGATAATAACACAAAAGATCTTCATAAATATATGTGACGGGAATCAAACCCCTCACACACCATATAACATAAATATATTTCTTTTACAGTTTTAGACTATGTCAAGGCATGCATGAGTATGCACTTTAACTAGAAGCTGAATATTGAAAAAGTAGAGTCGAGCGTACACAAACTGCTTTCAGATTTGCCAAATAACGGTCAGAATTTTCGATTTCAGGATCAAACTTGGAATCTTGATCATTGATCATAAAAACAAAAACAAAAAATTGGAAACTACTTGTTCAGGATCCTTGGATGTAATATAAACAACTAACTTAAAATGAAGAAATTAGGAATATTTGTATCTATTTGTACTTTAAGTCAGTTGAGACTAAACTCATCATTATCGATTTATACAGATGGAATTGTATGATAAGTAAGAGAAGATCATTAAAAAAAAAAAGAGCAATAAAACCACAAAAGTAACTAAGAAGTATACCCAAATATTGTAGAGAAATAGAAGGCACATTGCTAACAACAAATTAATATTGACAGTGAAAGGTGAAAGGCTCAATCCCTATCATTTACAATGCGATATTACATCATGGTCCTCATACGATTAATGTAGATCAAATAATCAAAAAACTATTATGAATCTGTCAAGTTTAAAAATCCATAATACTCTTTAAACCAATTATGATCTAGAGCCGCTCTTGCCGTTATTCTCTTGCGCGGATCATGAGCCAAAAGCTTGTCGAGTAGATCAAATCCGTGCTCCGTAAGCAATGGAGCTCCATTGAAATAAGTAGCAGTAGCAAATTTTAATCGCAGCTCATGATTATATGGTCGACCAATAAGCATGTATATACTCTCGAGTTGTTGAATTTCACTATTTCCTCGGAAAAGCACTTCCTTCAACAACAATTCCGCCATTATACAACCCACTGACCACATATCAATTGCGCATGAATACTCTTTCACCCCAAGAAGCAACTCGGGGGCTCTATACCATAGAGTGACTAGGCCAGGAGTATACGATCCCGATGCCTTCCCAAAATGGCGTGACAAACCGAAATCGCAGATTTTCAACTCACCTCTAACTTGGTTGATGAGAATGTTTGAGGGCTTTAGATCCCTATGCATCACCCCATTCTCATGAAGAAATGCGAGACCCTCTAGCAGTTGTTTCATCAGGCATTTAACCTCGCTCAGCGTGAAATGACGACTTTTCTTGACGTTCATCAATCTTTGAAGATCATTCTCCATATACTCCATCACTACAAAAACGCAGTCACAGTCTTCCACGATAGTATCCTTGAATTGGACAATGGATGGATGACGTGGAAGGGACTTGAGAATATTGATTTCTCTCAATGTTTGTCGAGAAAGTCCATGAAACTCGTGCTTTACAGCCACGATTTCGCCGGTATTCATATCTTGAGCTCGGTACACAATCCCGTATGCCCCTTTACTGATCACGTTGAGAAGCTCGTATTGAGATTGATAAGAATGATCATCATTCAGTAGTTCATCGTATTGAATATTTTTCTCGAAACAATTAGGAGAATCATCATCGTTCAGTAACTCATCAATATAGAAGGCGTATGGATAATCGTCCATCGTCACAGTAATCAACAAAAGCAAACTAAAAACTCTGTACGTTATACGCTGAATGAATTCTCGGAAGTTTGTACTGAAAATATAATGAATTGCGTTTGTATTTATAACCAACGAGGTTATATTATCCTAATACTATGAGGAGTGGGAGTAGAGTTTAATGTTTATTTGAACTCCATTTTAGTCACTAATTTAATTCTAGTTACACTAGATAGACTTAATCCGAAAATCTCGCCTTTTTGTATATAGACAGAGTGTAGACTCTGTTTTTGGAAGTTGCCTAATATAAAATAATCCATTTCTAGTTCCTATGGGATGTTAAAAAACCTGAACATCGATGTCTTCATTAAGTTCGAATTTCCATTTTAATGTGTAGCAATATGTGTATTTTAATATTTCCGGCCAGTGTTTGAAGAGTGATCCTAATGAGTTTCTCCAATTACATTTGTGCGGTATTTGACAACCTCTTTAATAAATTAAATGTAGGCTACCTGGTCAAACCATCGTCTATCCTAGCCCCAACTAGTGTAAACAAATCAAATCGAGCCGATATACATATATACTATTCGTATCCACCTCTTTTATAGAATATTTTTATTCAAATTTCCATTTTAATGTGTAGCAATATGTGTATTTTAATATTTCCGGCCAGTGTTTGAAGAGTGATCCTAATTAGTTTCTGTTTAAAATAAGATTTGTGTGGTATTTGACAACCTTTCTAATAAATTAAATGTAGGCGATGGTCAAACCATCGTCTATCTCAGCCCCAATTAGGGGTTTAAAACGAATCAAATCGAGCCGAATATACATATATACTATTCGTATTCGCCTCTTTTATAGAATATTTTTATTCAAATTCTTTTAATATTCAATACAAAAATTGATTCTTATTTTTATTGGAAATATATTTGAATATATACCAATCAATTTGAATATCGTATTAAAATTCTAAACTATTGTTTATAGTATCGTTTCAATTTTAATTTCAATCAAAGTAATGAATATGTCTCCTTTTGTTGTCTCAATTATAATTTGGTGTTTTAGGTTTTGGAATATTCGAATTCGTTTGTATATATTAGAATATATTTCAAATAAGAATAATTAGATTCAATTTTGGTATTTGAATATTAAAAGAATTCGAATAAAAATATTGTGTAAATCATGCGAATACAAATAGAATATATTTATATTCGGCTTAATTTAATTTGTTTACACTCCTAGTTGGAACTAGAGATGTTAAACGGGCTGGCCCTAGCCCTATAGGGCCAGCCTTAGCGGGCTTCGGGCTAAACGATCTTCGGGCTAAATGGGCCGGTGTTAAACGGGCTGGCAATATTGGAACCTAACTCTAACCCTAGCGGGCTTCGGGCTAAACGGGCCACTAACGGGCTATAAATCAAAAAATTAAAAATTATATATTTAAATTTAAGATTTTAAACTCGAATATATGTAACATTTAAGTTTAATATTTTAGGTTAAACTATTCGTCATAAATAAATTTCATGCAAAGTTTCTAATTACATTGCATTAACAACTTATAAAATTAAATTTTTACGATCTAAATTTTGAAAATAAAATAATAATAACTAAAGCTACCCAAAATTAACACTTTTTCTGTAATTACTCATATGACTATAATTTAAAATTTTCATAATAAGATATTTAAATCAAAAATTTCAAACTTGAGCATATATAACATTTGAGTTTAACATTTAAAATTAATCTTAAAAAAGTCATGCATAGTTTATAATTACGTTGCATTAACAAAATTATAAAATTAGATTTAGCATCATTTAGAAATATAACTTATACCCTAAATAGCTAATAAAACTACGTGATATTTTTCTTATTCAGAATAAAAATGAAAAATTAAATTAAGTATTAAATAAAATAAATAAAAAAGAAGTTTTTCAAGAATTTATAGCTTGTTTAATAAAGTTAAACTTAAAGATGAGGGAGATGTAAATTTGAAAAATAAATTTACTAGTAATAGGAAATAAAAGTAAATATAAAATATTAGAATTATATTTATTTTTTAAAAAATAAAAAATAGTGGGCTAGCCCGGTTAACCTTCGGGCTAGCCCTAATGGGCTCGGTTCAAACGGTCCGGGCCAAAAAGACCCTGATTTAAATGGGCCAAAATAATTCGACCCTAACCCTCTTTTTTCCGGTTTAAACGGTCCGGGCCAACGGACCGTGGCCCTTTTAACATCTCTAGTTGGAACATAGCTCAGTGAGGGATATAAAATGGTATGGGGAAGAAAGATAGGTGCCAATGGTAATAACGCCTACTATGATCAACTTTGTAGATGATAGTGCATACCTTAAAGGGGTTAATCTCATTGGCGGCCTACACTTTATTTATTAACAAGGTTGTCAAATATCCCACAAACGTAACTTTGGGGTATTTGTAATATTCAGCCAATTTAGTCTTAAATCCACGTCTTTTTTATTTCTTGCAAAAATCATTTAATATTTTTTATAATAGAAAAAACTTGCCCAATATCAAAATTCAGCTAATTTAACAGAGTAATTACCAATGAAATTTACATTTTTGCTACATTAGACTATTAGAGGTTGTTAAAAATTTAAGTGTAGGCTCTACAACAAAGTGTTTTTTCTTCCAAATGTGTCAGATGTGTAGGCACCATTTTAATTGACACCTACATTTTTTTTTTTCTTTCTATTTATGAATATTCAAAATTATCCAATTTCCTTTAATGACCTTTTTTCTCTTTAAAGAAAAAAAAATGAAGTTAGACCTTTTTTTTTCAATGTGTTCAACTGAGGGGTGTCATTTTATGATACGAACCCAACACTTATAACGGGAGACAAGATTGAGACTTGCGGGTTAGAGTCAGAATCTAATCGGACTCGAATAAGACGAGAAATAAACAGGTTGTTAGGGTTAACCGGAAATAAGTAATGACACGAGTAGCTTGTTTGACCTGAATGTGCTATTATTATGTTGCGTTTTGCAATGTTTTTTAATTGAATTGAATATGTTGTTAGTATAGTGACTGAATTTTTAAAAGTTAACAAATTTATGAAAATATAATTTTCAGATTTAAAATTAACTTATATACCCATATAACCTATATAAATAGATGTGTTATTGTAGTTTTGAAATTATACAAGTGACTTTGGACCACCAGCTTGTATTTCAAGTGGTATTGTTTAACCTTTGTAAGAGTGTTAATCAGGAGGGTTCGAACCATGTATCTTTCAATTTCTTTGAAATTTATCCCCTCTCTTCAACCACTACTCCCAATTTAATAATAAAAAAGTGACTTTGGGTCGACTCGAAAAGCATCAATAATAAACAAGTCAAGAGTGAAATCTGATATATAATTAAATGAATCAGGTTAGAGTTGATACATCTAACATGAATAACACGAATTTTGTGTCTCATCTCAAGACAAGTTGACATCCCTAGTTCGACTGATATAGTCGTCTCTATTGTTTAAGTTTTTTTTTCTTTTCACTAACCGAATTTTCAAGTTTCGCATGACTAATCCTAAGGGATGACGGCCCCCATGGTTCACCTTAGATGCGGTGATAACTTATACACACCGGTGTGAATGAGACTCCATCACCCCTTTGGTACACTACATTTATAATCATTTTACCATCCTAGTCAAAGGCGTAGCCAAAAAAAATATTATGGTAGAACGATATACATAAGTGGGATGGGCCAGACTCCTCAATGAGGCCTTGCCCCCTTTCTCCTGCCCTTGATCTTAGTCTCAGTAAGTAAATCTTGTCTTTCATGATATAGTCTTCAAAGACTCCTCAATGAGGCCTTGTCTTTAGGATCCCATGAGAATTTGAACCAACGATCCTCCACAAATTCCACCTTGTAGTCAGCTTTTAAGTTGATAATCATAAAATTTCAATACCAAAATCATATTGAAAGAAATTTAGTTTAATCTTGCGGAATAATGCAAGAACATATATAAATTCCCAGTAATTTAACTTTAAAAAAAAAAGTACAGGTAACTTGAAAGCCATCATCATATGGTTGGATGGTATATGTGAACTATCAAATATTAGGAGCAAAATAACAACAGTGAAGTTATAATGTAGCATTTGCATTTTATTTTGGATAAAAGACATGAGATGGACAATCTAGAATAACCAGGTTGTTTGATTGTTTGGGCCTGCTCCATCCAACCATGTCTGATGGACATGCACCCAAGTGAGCCCATCTGCAACACTCACATCCTGGGGGACCAAATTGCAAAAAATATTACAAACATATTTGAAACCTATATAGGTAAAGAAAGCTTGGCAAAAAAGAAATTATGGACTTACTTTTGAACTTAATATAGCAGTTGTCAGACAACCTAGCCGCTCTTCACCTGCAATTGCAAAAGACAACAAATTTAAAGACATGTGAAGGAATATGGAAGCATAACCATAATTATTAAACTAAAAAAAATAACCTTAACTTCACAAGAAAGAGGAAGATGAACATGGTCATTATATAATTAGCCAACCAAAAATATATTGCACTATTACATGGTAGTCTGTTCCTCAAAGGTTTCTACCCCAAAATTCACAGAGAAATCTGAGAGAATATTTATTGCTCTATTGTTGTATTATTCAGCTAAAAGCTGAGAATCACTTTTTTTTATGTGTTTGCAAACACTCCCTCAATACTTAGATTTAAGGCTTATTTTGAATATGTGGTTCCTGATAAAGAACTCAGTTTTTATCTACCACGCCTGCAGATGAATGAATCCCACAAACTCAAAAAAGCACAATTGACTAAAAATTGGTCGTTTTGGAGTCACAATTTGTTTCACTATATAATATTCTGCAACACGATGGCCCTTGCATCATTTAAGGTTGTAAATCAAACTAATAGAGATGAACCAAGTGAAAATACAAAGCACTAGGAGTATGACAAGGTGGATATTTAATAGTGCCGACTGAATTAACTATACACCAAGAACGAGGATTTTAGAAAACATGGATATTAGTGCCAACCAAAATAGGATTGAAGGCTCACCAGATTGCTCCCATTTCTTAAACTTCGCCAGCCACGAGTCCGAACCAATCTGTTCAATCAAAACCTGATCTACCCAAACACGAAATTGCTTCCCTTGTTTGTCTCCGTAACATGTTCTCAGTGAGCTTACACAGTCATGAAGTTGTTGTTCAATTCCAGAAGGATGAACAAATTTTCCAGATTTACACTGCAAGAACAACATAGGAAGTGAAGCCTACAGCCATTGAATCTTGAAGTGAAAAGATTATGTACAAGCAGGGCATATGTTTATGTGACTTAAATCAGTATGAAGGTTGAAATAACTACAGCGGTTGGATCTTGAAGTAAACAGATTACATACAAGCAAGAAATATGTTTTATGCGACTTAAATCAGTAGGAAGGTGAAAATAACTAGATGCTGAAAGTAACTTCAGGTCAGTTAAAGACAACATCCCATAGCAGATCTAATTGTCAATAGTAAGAATGAACTAATAATACTTCACTAGGAGTATAATCGAGCTGCAAATGGATAGAATTCTCTCTTTCAATTTCTCAAGCCAGAACTTTTCCAGCAATTCAGTTCGAGTTCTAATAAACTTTGTATGTATAAGAAATAAAGAATGTATCAACTCGTTCACTTACTGAGAAAAATAACCTAAAGCAATTATAATGCACAAGTACTGAATATTGTTATTATGTATGGGTGAAGATTGCTACTATTTATGGGTGAAGATTGCAACATCTCACCCCCATGGAGGTGAGGGTATAAGGTAAGTGAAAATGTTCCCTGCTATCGACCCATTGGTCCTCTGATAATATTTGGTTCAGTGACATTAGAATTGATTCAGGTGAATTAACAGGAAAACACACTCATTGACATGCTCAACTATATTTTGAACATAGTAATTCCTTTTTTTTTTCCTGTTGGGTAGAAATTGTGAACCTATTTATAAACTACAAAAGCTGTTTCAGGTCAAAGGCACAGCAGATAATATATGTGACAGGAATCAAACACCTCAAACCTCACACATCATATAACATAAATAAATTTCATTTACTGTTTTAGACTATGTCAAGGCATGCATGAGTATGCACTTTAACTAGAAGCTGAATATTGAAAAAGTAAAGCCGAGCGTACACAAACTGCTTTTAGATTTGCCAAATAACGGTCAGAATTTTCGATTTCAGCACGTCTCCATCTCTCGTAAAACAAGTAAAATTTCACAACTTCATAAGCAGGATCAAACTTATCCATCTTAGAGTCAGATAAGTCCATAACATCTCTGGGAGATGTACTTGGACCCAGGTTAAAATGACCAATGGCTTGTATAATACCAGCTGTGCATCTCTCTGTTGCGTGAATAATTTTACGATTATCTTTTGCATTTGCAGAATACCACTGCAATAATTCTTCCTGGGCATTGCTGACCTATAAAAGTTAAAAAAACCGAAATTACTCGACCTATTAAGAGATATCCATCACAGGATGATACAAAATTGTATCACAAAGTTGGATGAACCACTAACCATGACACCATGTACATCTGGAATAGTAAATAGTTCAGCATCATTTCCAGAGTCACCACAAACAAGCGTGTTTTTAGGCAATTTACCCTCGGCCTTGAATCTTTTATGCAAATAAGCAAGTGCTTGCCCTTTGCCAGCACCTTGTGGCAAAATGTCCAAGTCCATTCCTCCACTGTATATTATCTTGACGTCCAACTAAAAAACATCAAAAAGGAAAAGCTATGAGTAGTGAAACCAAAAGGAAAGGCCGAATAAGAGCACACTCCAACATTCAGTAGCAGAAATTAACTGAATTAACAATAGATGCAAAGCTTGACACAGTTATACAGATGTTGAAAATACTCATCATACCCCGCGTTCCTTCAAGCTCACTGAGAGGGATTCCATAATGTCTTGGGCCTTGTCTTTCTGAACATAAAAGCTTACTTTATGAGGTCGCTGCTCTGTCTCAGACTGCATGATCCAAGAAGGTTGTCATAGAACAAATATCCTCATGAAAAAGCCAGTTTGTATTTGGCACACAAAAGAATACAGTCACATATGTGCTAAGCTTAGTGCATGTAATAGGAGCCAATTGAGTAACTAGAATATATCTGAGCTCATGCTCTTTCTATAGCCATACCTGAAGAGTAAGTTCAGTAAACTTGCGCGTCTCTTCAGATACTATGTTCCTGTCCCATTTCTGATTCAAAAATTCAACCCAGCCATCATCTGGTACCATAGAGTTACCATATGTTATTTCAGTTCCCACAGACAGTATCGTGATATCAGGATTTATCATGGGCTTCTCTTTCCTTAATTCCTTGTATAGTGTGGGTGACCTCCCAGTTGAGAAAACTAACAAAGAATTATTACGGTAATTTGCTTCCCACAAGGCATTGAATCTTAGCAAAGAGAGATTCTCGGGATCATGATGGTCAACCTGCAGCATATCGACTCTCATTAGTACAAACCCCAATAAACTGAATAGCAAGAATAATCACAGCTCACCATTGTGTGATCAAGATCTGAGACAATCATGAGGTGCGCATTTCCAGCTAGACGATCCATGGTTTTCCTAAGGGTAGAGTCACCCTGCAAACCGATGAGTACAGAGGTTGATAGGTAAAGGGCAAAAGAGCTCAGTCTTAACTGCTCATTAATTAAGTCAAACGATCATTCTAAGCAAGTTTTCTCAATTCGTGAAGAACGGGACAACAATAAAGTCTATGAGTTTAATGTAGGCATATGGCCATGAGTGTCCAATCTTTTTTCTACAAATTAATTACAGATTAGATTTACAAACGACAATTATATGAGCAGATAAACATAGGCCACAAACTGTACGATTAAAGGCCCCATGACACAGTTGTGAAATCAAAAAAACAACCTAAAATTGTGCATCATTTGTCGAAACTCTAAGATCCGATAGCTAGACAAATGAGTAATAAAACAGAAAATGAGGGCAATATGGTTAAAGCTACTGCAGACGACTGTGCAAAAAGACTATCATCCGGACTATATGATGCTAAATCCAAATTCTATCTTCCGTGCACATCACCTGATCCATCTATCTATAAACTCAAAACAATAATGCCATTATTAACCATTCATACTCTTGACCCGAACAACAATATAAAAAGCTTGACATGTTTTTTTCATAATTTGTTCTGCTATTTATTTAACTACCAAAAGGTTGATGTATAAGAAGACAGTCATCAGATAAAAGATGCATCGTAATTCGTACAGGCACATTACGCCATTTTCTATCTTTAGCAGTACTAATTGTCATAATCAATCTTGATTGCTCTTAATTTGATTAGGGATTGAACGTTAGCTGTAAGAAATGGTACTGTTTGAGCCAAAAAGTTGAGATTGGGTAGTTCCCATCTAGATTTCAACCCTATGAACAAATCAAAAGTTAACATTCGCGGAACCATACATAGAATCATCTCTAAATAAGGCCGCAGAGTAAGGCGGAAAAAGAAAATCGATTTTTGTCACCCAAAAAACCAAAAAAAAAAAAAAGAATCTTCAAAGGTAATTATATCAATCTTCGTCATTAATTAGACAAAATCATGACCCTCACACGAAAAAACAAAATTAACAAATCACAAAAATAAGGAATAAGAACTACTTGAAAACAAGGTTTTTGCAAGAGCGAGCTTCCATTTCCTGTATTTAGCATCATCACGACAAAACTCAAACAAATTGCATAATTTTTTTCGGACAAACAAAATAATGTATATCTAAGTTTATGCAATAGATTTAAAGCGGGGGTGGGTATACCTGAGAAACAGCGGCGGTGGTGGTGGATGAACAGCGAGGGAGTGAAAAAGGTGAAGAAATAGGAATATGATAGCGTAGGAATGGCAGCGTGAGAGCTGATGGCATGGAACCGTTAATTGGATTATAAGCCTTTCAATTTTGTAGGCAGTTAGATAATTTTCTGTTTTGTGGGGTGCAAAAACATGAAAGAAATCAAAGACGCTACATCCTTATGGGCTATGGCTACAATTTATTTCTTATTTACAATTTACAACTACTATTAAGTGTTAATCACAGTAATAAATATCAACTTTCGAAAACAATTCGTTAGTCTTAAATTTCATATCTGGGGTATTATTTTGGATTATTTAAAATAATCTGATAAAATCTCATCATACATTATTATTTTTAATTATTCTATAAAAATAATACATTTATGTGGAAAATATTCTCAATAAATCATTCATAAAAATAAAATTATATAACAAAATTACATATATGTATTGAAACAAAAAAAAAAAGTAACGAGTATGGTATAATTTTATTGAAAAAAATGCCATATCATTTTTTAATTTAAATTAAAAAGTTATGAATTACTGATAGAAGACTGGCGGAGCGGAGGGGGTGCCAACCTGGGCCCCGCCTCCACTCCAAAAAAAATATCTTAAAAAAGTTTTTTAGTTAAAATTTATATGATTTTTCTATTGTTTTTTATCCGATTCACACCGATTTCAGTGGCCCACCTCGTAAAATTTTCTAGCCACGCCACTGGATAGAAGCACCTAAACTTACGGTCTAATTATTAAATTAAAAATGCCCTATGTTTCCATATTTGAATTGGAATATTATTTACTATTTGTGGTTACAAAATAAATTATGTTACTGCTAAATAAAAAGTACAAATATAATTGATTCATGCATAAATAACCAATAAATAGCAATGTTGTTTCAAAACTTTTTATTAAATTGAATATTTAGTATAGAGGTTTTGTAATCTTAATTTTTGTTATTTTCTTTAATGTTGTAGTTGTTAGACATATCATGATTCACTAAAACAAAATTTTTGTTTTTTAAAAGAATTTTACGGTTGGTATATTGTATTGTAGCGCAAAAAGAGATGCGCATATTCCAAAAAAAGTATCACATCTTAGCTCGAAAGTTGTAACGTTTTCATTGGATGTGAAAATTTTGCGATCTCTATGAATTATTGGCAAAAAAGAAAAAAAAAAAAGTTCTTACTTAAAATCACAATTATCTTTTTTTTTTTTTTTTTTGACAGCATCACAATTATCAAAACTACTAGTTAATCAGTTACACAACAATTAATCTAAATCTACTTATCATTATAAGATCAACTTTTGCAGTGAATATTAATCAGTTCCATAATTCAATAGTTAATTACGCTCACTTAATTATACCACAATATTGTTTTTTTCATGATTTGACATGAATAGTTTATGTATATTTAAAGGGATAATTACAAAAACTACCCCTAAGGTTAAGCGTTTGAGGTAATTACAATTAAAAAGAAAAAGGGAGGTTTGATTCTGCCATAATATAAAACGATAACTATAATATAAGACGATAACTGTAATATTTTTACAAATGTAAATGAGATATTTGAAATTATTTGTTGGGTAAAGTGTATAATTTTTAAAAACATCTGGGTTTTTTTGTAATTACCCAAAACTCAGGGGTAGTTTTGTAATTATCCCAATTTTAAATTAAGAAAGAGGAGGGAAAAAAACCTTGATGTTCAGAAACTTGAAGTTCGATTAAAATCCTGAAAATACATCTTAACAAAACTCCATGAGATATTTTAACTACGGATTTACAGCTCTCGTAGATGCAAAAAAAGTTTAAATATCTATGCCAGCGCCATTCAATTCAGTTCCCTTCTAAGCTGCTGTCTCTTGACTTGACACCTTATATAATAGAAATCTTGAATTTTTATGAAACCATGCATCAATATTAATTGTTTGTCCAAACATGGCCTTGTGGAACATTTAGAGCTTCATCCTTCTCAAAGATAAGTATGCCAATAATCTGTAGCCAACCACCATGGCTGCCAGCACAATCACTTCCACATAACCACTGTCTATTCTGACTCCATTGATGGAGTCACTTATGTGTTCATACTGCACTTTCAGGAGAATTTTGTAGGTGTGGTAGTTAAAGGATAGATATCGAAGCCACGATATGAACGTTGGAACATTCTGCGAAAATCGTAAAATCTTGTATTATTGCATTGTTATTTCCATGTTTAATAAGGTCCCTTTTCTCTCTCAGAGTTCTTGATCATATGAAAAATAGGGTTAATTACAGAAACTCCCCTGAATTTAGCCTAACTACAAAAAAAGTCCAATTATTTTTCAAAATTACAAAATCTCCCCTTCATATTTGTCTGTTTTACAATTATTACATTTCAAGAGGGGTATTTGTTAAGTAAATACAAAGCTTAAGGGGGTATTTTGTAATTTTGAAAGATAACTGGAGTATTTTGTCATTTTGTAATTAGGTTACTCAGACATGGTTTTTGTAACTTACCCTAAAAAATTAGTTAAAGAGTTGTTAAAAGATTAGGATAGTTGAGACAAAAAAGTTAGGGATAATTATAAAAACACCCATGAGGTTCAGGCTAATTACAAAAAAAATCCAGAAGTTTTTGAAAATTACAAAAAAAAACCTTGAGTTTTGATTCCGGCTTACATTTTCCCATTCATAAGAAAAAAACTTTTCAAAAACCCCCCTGATACATTTTGAAATATTACAATTACCCCATTAAATTAAGACATAATCAAACTTGATGGGGCTTTTTGTAGTTTTGAAACATCTCTGGATTTTTTTTGTAATTAGCCCAAACCTCAAGGGGTTTTTTGTAATTATCCAAAAAAGTTACCTTAACAAAGTATCCTCCAGCCAACATGAATGTCATTACTGTGACAGATGCCAGAGTTGTTGCCTTCTTCAAATCCATCAGAGTGGCACCAATAGCTAGCCCAAGCCCCTGTCATTACATATATATGCTCAATAAATCTTACTGTAAGAAAGTGAATTACTAGAATATATCTCTGTCTCATAATTGGAAAAAAAAAGGGCAAACCTGAGCAGCTATAATGCAGAGAAAAACTGTCACCACAGTGAGGAAAAATGAACCAACTGTCATTCTTAAGCCTGCCATGAAGTACACAACTAGAAGAAAGAGTACTGGTAATATTAAGTCGAGTGGAAGATCGCTTGTGGTTCTAGCTACAAAATATGCGCTTAATCTATACATATCCGCTGCTCGTTCCTTGCTCAGCATGGCTCGTTCTTGCGGAAACGTAAATATGGCTGTGAAGACTGGGAAAAAACCCCAGAACACAGCAATGAAGAACAGTAAACCTGCCTGCAATTACAATTTTTACTGGTTAATTTAGAAATGTTACTTTATAGCATCTTGAAAATGTACCAAATGTGTCACTAGTATTTAAGCTGTGATTATGGCTCCAACTGTGTTTTATTGAGACCTCTTGAATATTTATTGTTGTTATGGTTTAGGTGATTCAGTCACTGTTAGGGAGTGTTTGCAAAAACGTCTGCTTTTGGATGGAGTGATTTACTACAGCATAAGCCAACATGTTAATGTTTGCAAATAGAAGCTAAAAGTTGAAGTTGAATAGGTTAAAAAGGAGTCTTCAGTGAATAAGTTGTAAAAGTGTTTTATTTGTGTGTAAAGACAAACACAAAGCAGAATCAGAAATTTAAAATACCCCTCCCCGTGGTTTTATTCCCTTAATAATGTTGTATTAAATTTACCTGATCTTGTAGTTCTTTGGGGTCATCACTACCAGATTGCCACCATAACAATCCCAAAATAGTAGCAGTTGCAAGAACTTGTGTGATCCTCAACCAACTAAAATAATCATGCCGACGTTCTTTAAGTCCTCTCCGAAATAATATGGAATATTGTTCACACCAGCTTGCTCCCCATTCCCTCTTGGTAGAATATACTTGAGACTTTATTTCTTCATCAATGGGTATTGGGTTCATAATTTTCTTCTTCTCTTTTTCGGCAACTTGTGCCTCACAGGCTTCCACAAGATACTGTTTTTAATATCATAACATAAACATCATCAGGCAAGTAGTAGTATTTTCTGTTATCAATAAATTTACTATATATATTATGTATTTTCACCTCGTGCACAACTGCTGGATCTGGTTTTCCGCTTTTTATTTCTTCTTCTGAGTTTCCTATTTGCACTCTGTCCTCCAGTTCGGACGGGACAGAAATGTCGGTTACGTTTCCATTTGCAAGATCAAGCATGAACTCTGGGGGGTTCATTGCTATCAGAGGCGAACATCCTATGGACGAAAAGTAATCCATCGCCTCAGATGCCTTTCCGAAATAAAGCAAACTCCCTTTGCCAAGAAGAATCAGTTTGTCGAATTTGAGAAAGAGTCTGCTTGATGGCTGGTGAATTGTGGTGATCACTGTTTTGCCAGCCTGTCATTAATATTGGAATAATTAAACGGAATGTACCTTGTAAACAATTCCAGCCTACTTATTCAATTAACATAATTTTTTTTTGTAGGTAATTTTCATCAAGATGGCCTGTAACAAACACATTACGCATTGTGGTGCTGATATATATGTGTTTGGATGTGTAATAGTACCTCAGCTATGTCATGTAATGTATCGACAATCCTCAAAGCAGTGGTGGAATCCAGACCAGAGGTTGGTTCGTCGAGGAACAAGAGAGAGGGGTTTATTATTATCTCGTTTCCTATACACACGCGCTTCCTCTCTCCACCGGAAACTCCTCTAACGAATGCGCCACCAATCATGGTGTCTTGG
Source organism: Rehmannia glutinosa (assembly GCA_016081115.2). NCBI lineage: Eukaryota > Viridiplantae > Streptophyta > Magnoliopsida > Lamiales > Orobanchaceae > Rehmannia > Rehmannia glutinosa. Next base: position 12,110,032 of record CM071934.1, on the reverse strand, counting down.
CACCTGGCAGAATACACTCATGAAGGATCAGAAACATTCATAAAATTTTGAGAAGTTGCATAATTAGCTGATTCTTAGGGAGTGTTTGCAAAAACTTTTGCTTTTAAAAAAGTGATTTAACGCAATAGGAATGAAAAGCAGTTAAAAATTAGAAGTTGGAAGTGTTTGGCAAATGTAAGTTGAAAGTCGGTTAAGTTAATAAAGAGTGATCAAATTAGAAGCAGAAATATGCCCTCCTCCCTCTGCTTTTAGATTCTGATCAAATTATACAAAATCAGAAGCAGAAGTTGACATTTGAAAATACTAAAAACTGCTTCTTTTTTCCGTCAAGCACGTTTAGAATCTTCCAAACATTCAGCACGTTGTATGGTTTAAGATTGTAACGAAACCTTTTAAGCTCAAAGTTGCGTTAGTAGCATTTTCGTGAAAAAACAGTTACCTCTCTAATCCAAGCTCATATATAACATCCGCGGCTCTTTGATCCTTTTCCTGATTCGTTAACGTCCTTGGAAGCCGTAAGCGAGCTGCATATGTCAGCGTTTCTCTCACCGTAAGATGAGGAAATTGAACGTCATCTTGCGACACAAATCCTATCCTGTCAAACGTTTCATGTCATACCAATGCATAACTTGCAAGTAATATTCAAGATACCATTTTTTTGTCTAAAAAATACAACGTACCTGCTTTTTAGATACTTCGAGTATGGAAGATCATTATAAGTTATTGAGCCACCATGAGTCGTTTCTCTTAGTCTCCCTCCTAGCAAACTCAAAAGTGTTGTCTTTCCACTTCCCGATGGCCCCATAAGTGCTAAAACTTCACCTGGATCAACCGAACCTGTAATTCCATTCAAAATGTGCTTCTCCACTGTTGATGTCATGCCTTTAAGAACAACCTTGTATGTCACATCAGTAAACTGCATAATTATAAAAAAAAAATTGATTTAATAAGGTTACATACTAGAAATTATGCAATTATATTTTAAAAAAATTAAAAAATGGAAACCTCTGCTACACTCCTTAATTCTAAGGCTATACTTTTAGCGTTTTCGCGCTAATAGTATGTGTTCCATACAATAATGTCTACTTAATTACCTAAATGATTGTCTTATTTTTTCTCATTTTGCTTTTGTTGGTTTTAAAAGAATTAAGTCTTGTACAAAAATGCCATGTAAAATGAAATTCTGTACAAGACTGAACAACCTGACATGCATGATAGCCATGTTTAATGAGTACTTGCTGTGATCTCTAGAGAAACCTCCATTCCTTCCTGTCCAAATACATCATACCAAATTAATTATGACGGCTCATGTATGGAACACGGGCTTGACATCGGGTTCGCATCGTGTCTTTTGATAATGTAATAAAGGGAAAAGTGCAACATGGCCTAGTTGCTAAGAGTTTTATGTTACCTTGAGGTAAATTGGTAAGGTAGGTTCAGAGTGAAGTTTCTTCTTGTTCATGCCTGCCTCAAGATCTTCAGCTGCTAACATATGAAGTGTAACATTATATAGCAGAGAATGTGAATATTACTGTTAATAGCTAATCAGATAGTAAATTGTCTCTCATTAAATATAAGTGCATATTTGTGTGTAATCTCTGTTTCATGATTTTGTTTAAGGACATAGTTTGATTATATGCAGTAGCCGTCTTATGATTCCTTTTGAAGATGTTATCATCATTCCCAGAATCATAGTGATTTTATTTTTATTACTTTGGTTTCAGTTCTGTCAATTAGTAACTTTTTTTAATTTATTTATTAAAATATCAAGAAATTCTCATAGTATATTTCTTGGCTGCAACTAGGAATAAGTATATTTTTATTCAACTAAATTTTGAAAGTGGCTGATGAAATACAGCAAATGTGTAGACCATAGCCATGTTTGGTAGGGTGGAAATTGACAGTTTGGAATCAATTCTCTCTTGTAAAATGGTGTCTTATTTTACATTTTATTTTATCAATACACGCCAGCCACGTGTATATTAATGACAATAATAACATACGTGTACACATAATGTATATTGGTGAAAATGAAATATAAAATATTTTGTAATCAAAAAATTGTCCAAAGAACTAGTTTGTAGCTCGTGGTATTGTTAACCCCTTGTAAGGGTGTTGACCAGAGTTCGTGTATTGTATTTTTCAATTTATTTGAAATTTATTCTCACCCCTTCAACCACTACTCCCAACTTATTAAAAAAAAAATCCAAAGAGAAATAGCCAGGCAGAAAAATGAGTTACCCGGATTCCATCCTTTGTGTGGGAGGAAATTAAAGATATAAAGGCAAGTAAACACCATCTTTCAATTCAATGTTACAAACCCTTTTTTTTTTTTTTTTTTTTTGAGAAAAATTCAATGTTACAATTGTAAGAGGAAAATTGGGACAAATAGCACTGAGAGTGACATAATTTGTGGCTTTCACTTCACATAATTCCTTTTTGGCTCACTGTGTTTTTTCAAAAGTAATTTTGAACACTTGTCTTGCATTTGTAGGTGGGTATGTACATCTCTCAGCATATAAGGATAATGACTCTGACCACTACCTTTTGTCTGTGCATATGCTCCATTTTTCTTCACACTTTGAATTTTTTTTGTACTATTTCATGATGAAGTGTAAGGTTTTAAGTAGCCAATGAATTTAGTGCGTGGATGCTCACGTCTTAATCATTCATTTGTACAAGCATTGTCTATGGTATATAGACCATGTACTAGGTTGACATATATGTTTTTCTTTTTTTTTTTATGATACTATTTGTAGGAAGAATTTGAAAAGTACATCCGTTTAAAACCGCATCATAGATTAATTGGTCGACACATGATGAGCCATCAACTTATAACTTTGCACGTAATTATAACTTAAACCAAACATTATATATATAGTGGTGGAAAATTTATACGGTCGAGTTTCTAAGTTAGTATACTGATCACGCATCCTATCTTTTTTAATATATATTACTCATAACAGAAAGGATTACACTTTTCGATAGAAGGCATGTAAAGTTCTTTCATTTTCCGGGAAAGTTTTCCTTGGAGGGAAAAACAGAATTGTACTTTATGAAAGCCAAGGGAACCATTTTACCCTTTTATCATTACCTCAGATTTGATTTAATAACGGGAAAACAGGAGGTTTCTGAAAATTACAAAAATACCCTTACAATTTGATTTTGTATTACATTCTGCTCATTCATAAACAAAAACATTTCAAACACTTTGTTCACATTTATTAAAATATTACAGCTACCAATGAAACTTAAAGGAACTTTTTTTGTTACTTAAAATTTCTCTGTTTTTTTATTTAATTATCCCTTTATATATATTCTTTCTACCATAGCCTTAAAATTCATGCATATGTAACTTTTTTTTTGTTGACAACTATATCAACTATTTGTTAAAGGGAGATAAAAAGTGCAATTTATGCATTGGTGTCTTGGTGAGGATATATATATATATATATATATATATATATATAACTTGCCTTTGAAGGAGGGAACTCGAGGGTGGACGAAAATTGACAAAATTACCCTCCAAAATTGAGATGTTGGAAAACATGATCATTTACAATTTTAATTGGAGCTTAATTACCATTATTTAAAAAAGACGAAAACAACACGAAGTCACGAACCATATGATGAAATATAATGAGGGAAAAATGATGATAAATTTTAATTACACTGAAATTAGAGAACTAACCAATATCGTCGTCATCGCTAAACGGCTTTGAATCAGCAATCTCATCCGCCGGCACCGTGAAGCCGGTGAAGGTGAAGGAGAGGCCTAAGCTGGCGCTGGAGGCTCGGCTCAAAGCCGCGCCGCTGCTCAGATCTTCCAGCTCGAATTTCAGCTGCGCGCTTCTCGACTTGCGAATGTGCGTGTTTTTGCCAACACTGCTACTACTGCGTCCAGGTGACGCAGCCGCGAGCCGCCGGCTCGACTTCCGAGAGAGAGAGCCGCTGCTCTCCGCCGCCTCGCTCGGGGACTTCATCGCCGCCAGCGCCGTCGCCATTGTCTCCACCAGTTGGTCGGATTTTGTTCTAATCAGACCGCTTGGGGGTTTCGTTTTCTCCATAATTAATTTGATCTGTTGTCATATTGAAACACCAAAGTACAGAAATTAAGGCATGCAAAGTAAAATTTTGGTGACAAATTGAAATTAGAACGAAATTTCCAAAAAGAAAAAAATTATTTGTAATGGTGATCATACAATTTTTGAATAACAAATTAAAAAGATGAGTAAAGTTACACTTACCAGATATTTGGGCGAAATCAGACTAGGAAAGGAAAATACCAAATAGTGTGAAGAATATAGAGTGGAGTCTATAACTATAAGACTTATAAATGTGGAGCTCGTTTCTTTTATAAGGGCCCAAGTGAGGGAAAATGATTTAAAGTTACAAGAGTACCCCTGGACTTTTTGATTATTAACAAGACCACAAAAATTTCCCACGCTTTTTTGAAAATTACTTGACATAAACGTAAAGATAGGATGAATTATGATAAAAACAAGTGTTGGCTTCAGACAGCTCATGGGAGTTGAGTGATTAAGACAGTGTTTGGATAAAAACCTAAAAATGAGATGGAGCTTCTAATTATAATTTGAAACATGCAATAGTTTTCTTTTTAATAAGTTGGGAGCAAGAACGGATCCAGAAATTTTCTATGAGGGGACACAAAATAAGTACGATAATAAACTATATCCAAAATAATTAATGAGGCATATTTTGCTTTCTTTTAACCTGGTTAATCTATAATTTTTAAAATAAATGCGAAAAGGCTAGGGATGAAAAAAACTATTAAAATTAAGGAAAAAAACTATAAGAAAAAATGAAAAAATAAAAACTATGGGGGAACATGCCCCCATAGATGGGAGTGTAGATCGTGTATAGTTGAGAGTAGTGGTTGGAGGGAAGGGATAAATTTCAAAGAAACTAAAAATACAAGATTTATACCCGATCATTGTCAACACCCTTATACGGGGTGAGTGAAGTGTTACCACTATACTTCTGCTCGTGGTTTGAAACATGGAATAGTATTATATTTGTTAGTTTATTAGATGTAAATGTTACAAATACCAGGCCTCTCGAATTTATTTCTATTTTGTACATTGCACTTACTGGGATTTTCTTTTAATAACTAGACTAACCCTTAGGTATATTTTCATAATTTAATCCGGTCTAAATTTATAATACAATTAAGTCACTATAATTTAATCTCCACACTTTTCCCAATTAAAAAAGTTTGATCAATCTTAAAAATAATTTTTTAATCAAAATTTTAGGAGATTAACAGCTGAGATATATATTAGATTTTTTTATAAACAATCTTAAACATGTTTTAGCATCATCCCATTCCGAGGACTCGCAGAAATGCTACGGACGATGTCAGAATTGTACAACAATGTGTTGAACTACTTTAACAAGTCTGCACGTGAGTTTTCCAACATCCGATGTTCATTCATATAGCAAGTATCCACAACCCATTTCCGGCCTCCGTAGCAAGAAATGATGAGGGATTCCAAAGATTTAATTTTTATTGAACCTAAACCTAGCCATGGCCTTTAAATAGAAAGACTTTAATAAATACTCATAATGAAGTGTTTGCAATTAATAAAAAATTGTTTCTTAGATTTTGGTTGAAAAAATCACTTTTTAGTGTTTACAAATAGCAATTTTTCCTGTAAATTTTATTTCACTTAATCATAATATAGAGTGTTTTAGATTTCAAATTCGCTTCTATTTTGATTTTCACAAATAGAAAAGTATTTTTACAACTTTTTTCACCGACACCCTCAATTTCGATTATGAACTTTTAATTCTATTTTCAATTACTATCAAATTTCGATTCTAGCTGAACTATTTTACTTCTCGCTAACAATAAATCATTTTTTTCAAAGCAAAAGTAATTTTTTGCAAACACTACTTCAAATGTCATGTATGATGTATCCACAAAAAATGACCAACTCCTCAACAATATCATGTTCCACTACACTTTGTACGTCTTAGTGTAGACCAAGAATTGAACTCATCTCAAAACTACAGTCTACAAATGCAACATATAGAAAATAAAAATTAACATATATCCATCAATCATGTTCATGGAGCCCAACAATCTTTAGAGTATACTACAAATAGCTACTTTTTTCTTGGAATTTAATCGAGATCAAGACTTATCAATTTAATTTGGTCATCAGTTATCAGGACTGGTGTCTCTATAATAAAACTTTTTACATTAAATGATTATTTAACCTCATTATGAGGTAGTTTCCATGGATGCCCTTCCTTGTGAAATTTATGGTATACGTAAGTCGAATGGATCTGGTCGACGACTTTTAAGTGTTTTTGTTTTCATCTCATCAGATTACCTCTTTGCTAGGGCATCATTGTGGTTCATTAATCCTTACAACTATGTACAGCCCCGACCTTTTTCTTTTTTTTTTTTCTTTTTGCCCTTTTTGGGATTTGAGCATGTACCACATATTAATTTCATGATATGGTCATTTTTGTTTGTGCGTGCAATTATATACATATATTTGCTAAAATTCGAACACGCGAGAATTATCGATGAAATATGTACGTATTGTTTCGTCACGATTTCGTCATTGTTGTATCATCCACATTTTTTGAATTGTATAAAGATTACCTAAAAATTGGGATCAACCTTATGCTCCAGTGGTAGAAACATATCTTGACGAAACAATTGAGTCGGGTTCAATCTCATACGAGCGTGTGTGTCCCCTCCCCTACTATCTCCCATTGTACTAAAAAAAAAAAGGCTAAAAATATTGTGTGTGATTATTATATGTATGAGAATGTGTAATTGTGTGGTAGAAAAATAGTTAAGGACTTAAAATTATATTATAGAGAGATGAAATGAAATGGTTTCTTGATATTACTAAATTTTTCCATATTTTCCTTTTGTATTTGATTATATAATTTATATTATATGTATAATATTGTCCACAGTTAATTTATAGCTCGTAACCTAGCCAAAACAAACTACTCTTATAAATCGATTTACGGTGATGTACAACTCAATTCAAAGTTTCAAACCATTACCTAATCAATAATTACTCTTTCTTATTCAAAAATCACTTAGGAAAAAATGCATATATTAAAGATTGTGTTAAAATACTCAATTATCCTTAATAAATTATAATTGTTGTTTTGGAACAATACAACTTTAGGCATTAATGTTAGTTGGAAAATGATACATTTAAGGATAATTTTGGGAAAAAAATTCTCGATCACTATCCTTGGAAATATCAAAACGTGATTTTTTTATTTGAGAAATTTTGTGTCAAAAACGTCACTTATTTTCAACAAGGGATGAATAAATACTAAAATAAATATCGAGCATTCATATGGGCTGAAACTCCTTAGCTCCACTCAAGACTTAGGCCAAGGGCTAATATACAAAATGTCTTACCTTGACTAAATCCCTAATCTTAACCCATTCAAAATAGATCCTTAATATATTCCATACCACATCAATTACTAACTCGTATTTTGACATAAATATACATATATTTATCAACTTTGTGCATCTATTTTAAGTCGGGAAACTTTTGTACGTAGCTCGTCGAGTCAAAATCACCTGTAGATTGGATGGGGCGCAGCAGAGGATAATTGCCTTTCCAGAAGGGATTGTCAGCGACATCCACGACAGTATATTTAATAATATAAAAATAATAAAATATTCTCTTAGAAAAATACTTAAAAATAAAGTAACAATATGTTGGGGGCTAAAAACGGTATTTAATTAATTAATATATAATTCAATTAATATATATTTATTTAATATTAATTGTTTAATGGATTCTTAATAAATAAATTAGCCCAATGGTGTCAAGGGATCGCTTATAGGTCGAATTCTCCTATGCGGACCGAGTCATAAATCAATTCTCCGCTGCGCCCTGCGCCCATCTCCTGCGTATAAAAAGATATCTCATATTATATGTAAGTTAAATATTAATTCATAATTCTCTTACGCATTTAATTCAAGATTCGTTTCATCGTTTTTTTTCTCGCTCACCGTGTTGACTTGAAAGATCGGGGGGCCTCCTAGGCAACCTCGGGGATCCTCCTAACGTTTGCGCACGTGTGCATGCAAGTTCCCAATTAAAGAATTTTCACTCTCAAGACTTTTTCTCGGGAAAAAGGATTTCGTCAACTCATTCACTTTGGAGTGATCTCGCCCTAAAAAGAAAGATCGGACTCATATTACAATTTATAGATTATATTGATATTGTAATTATGTCTATAAAGTTCAATTTTTAAGTGCATCTTTTAAAAATTATTGTATACACATTTATACATATAATATAATAATATATAGACCACTTCACCACAAGATACAATATGAAATGTAACAGTATAAAATCTATGCTTCCATTAATTAAGAGGAAAAAAAAATACAAAAGAATAAATTATTAATTTACACAAATGTGAAGAAAAATAGACATTAATTTTATTCCAGAATAAAAGTAGGGAAATGTCGAAATGGATTGTGGCTCTCACGTGAAATATTTGGATGGACCTCAAATCTTTTAATTAATGCAAACCATTAAATGAAAGAAGGATAAATTAAATGACTTATAACTTTATATATTTGGGTAACATTTATATACAAAAGTCCAGACCTATCAGACTCCAAAAGGGGGCGGCGCCGGCCAAAGCACGTGGCGGGGGGATGGTGGCCAGTGGCTGGACCCAGCTCAGAGACCCACCGTAATCCTCCACACACGTGCCCACATAACAATGAAATAGTTGCTATTTGGAGGTACCACGTGGAACCGTAGAATCACGATTGTCTGATGATTACAACATGGATGTCACTTATCAGCAGCCCTTTACATTCTTGCTAGCTCCACCAATGTTTGAAAGTAACATTCTTGTTATGCTTCATTACTTTCCCGTTTTCACCTTTTTGTCATAATTACATGTCCTTTTTGTGTAGATGGTGATATAATTCTTATGCAGTGATGATTATTAATCTTTTCCTCCTATATTAAAGCATTTTTCTTTCATCTTTTTTATGTTTAGTTATAGATAACATTAATTATCATAAAAAATAATTAAAAGGATACCTCCAAAAACATTAGTAACCACATTAAAATTAAAATATATTTGGTAGTAAAACAATTTTATAGATACACTTGGAGCGCTACACACGATGTACGAGTGTAGTAAAACAATTTGGTAGTAAAACAGTAGATGTTACATAATTCTCCAAGTGGAGCATCTACAAGCCCCTACTAAAACAATGCTAATCCATTGCGTTGGACACGTCAATTATGAGTAGGAGAATACTTTGGAAAAATAAACCCATGCTAGAAATTGGTGATCAGTGGGGGAGTGTATAAAATATTTTCAAATTAATGGAGCTATGAACTGTTTTTTTCTTCTTTCCCTTGAAAAAATGGAGCTATGAACTGTTAAATATGCGCATATTAATGCAATATTTTATTTTGTTACATAGTCACGAGACAACTACAGACCAATTAAATAATAGTAGCATGTAATTTTCAAATGAAAACTAGAGGAGTGAGGGAATTAAAATTTAAAAGGACCAAATTGTCTGGTACTCCGTAGTCAAAGGTGGGATGCAAAATTAATACATTATTGTCGGGATTAGCTGTGATGCGTAGGGTCGAACGATAAGTGATTGATAGTTCAAAAATCATTACTTGACAAATTAAATCTAAACATATTTTTTTCAATTCAAATATACATATATATTAAAAGACCAAGCTATATACTGAGTTTGATAGTACAAAAATAATAAAATATATTTTAAAAGACCAAGCTATATATATACTAAGTTTGATTTATTTAAAACTTGTTTCAAACCCAATTTGATAATAATTAAACTAGATTTAAATATAAACGTAGAAATTAATTCAATAAAAGTCAAACAAGTTTGAGACATTACATTATGAGATGAGGCGGAAAAACAATGATAGACAGTGACTAATTAGATGTGAAAAAATTAATGAATTTGTCCAATATGCAAAGAACAAAATTAACGTACATGGCATGATTACATGCAGTCATGCACGGTGTTCACATGCAGGACCACAGGTTTGCCATTAATCTAGTTAGACAAAAGATAGATAACATGATTGAATTTCTTTGGAAATGGAATTAAAAGAATCCATGATAGGACGAGATTATTGGCCTTTTGCCAACAAATGTAAAGAACCACAGAAGATGGAGAGGGTTGTGGTAAAGAACCATCAATGAAACAGGTTTTATTTTTGACATTCAATGTCATTGCCACAGGCCGGCTCCAAGAAATATAGTTTTCTCCTGTAAATGGTTCATAGACGATCACTGCTCCCGGATTATCATTGGGATGAAGAAAGAACGGCGAGTTGAAATCATCAACAGGGTTGGAAGAACGAGCTCCATGAGGCATAGAGTCAGTCTCTGAAGCCATAGAAGAAGAGTAGAATTCTTGAAAGAAATAGCAAGAATTTTCTTGAAAGAAAAAATGAAGAACAGAGATGAGTTGCAGATTCACAAAACTTCAACTACTACCATGTTACAATCTCTAATCACAGCATGGTAAAGAAGAATGAAAACTGAATTGTAATTGATAAAATAAAATCTGATACAATGAGTCTTATTTATAGAGTATGAAAGCTAAAACTAACTAACCATTATAACTAACATAACTGATTCTACCTAACTAACAGTAAAATGCAAATTATTAATTTTGCTGATCTTGACACAGTCTCTATAGCTTGAAGCAAGCCTCAATATAATGGTTTCAAAAATTATCATTTTGTCTCCTTACTTATGGTTTCAAACAATCTAAATCGGATAGTTATTTCTTTATTAAAGCTTCATCTTCATCAATAATTGTACTTTGTGTCTAGGTAGATGACATTATTCTAGCTGGGAATAATCTCAAAGAGATTCAGGACATTAAAGATCATTTGGATGCAGCCTTTACAATTAAAGATCTGGGAACTCTAAAATACATACTTGGCTTTGAAGTGGCAAGATCCAAGAAAGGTATAAATATATGCCAAAGAAAATATGCATTAGAGGTTCTTACTGAAACAGGTTACATTGGTTGTAAACCATGCACCACTCCCATGGATAGCAAAATTGAACTCAAAGCCAAGGATGGTATACCTCTTCAAGATCCATCTGAATATAGAAGATTGGTTGGTAGATTATTAGATCTAACAATCACAAGGCTAGATCTATCCTATAGCATACACACATTATCTCAATACATGTACACTTAGTAAGATATCTTAAAACCAATCCAGGAAAGGGTCTTTTTTATTCATCAGAATCATCAACACACCTTAAAGGATACACAGATGCAGATTGGGGAAGATGCCTAGACACTAGAAGAAGTATTAGTGGTTATGCTTGTTAAGAATAAAGAATTAAGCAACTTGATTAAGGATAATGGCATGCTGCAGGGATGTTAGATTCCTTTTCATAAAGTATATTATATTGTAGCAAATGGCAATATTATAATATGTAGATCATTCTGTTTTGTTCCCAGCTTTTTGTATAAAGCACAATGTAATTGATGCAATTGTCTATCAAGCAATACAAAATATTCCTCTGCAAATATTCTCTCTTTCTTTCATTGTCTAAGTTTTTGTCGTCCATGGCTTGGAGTATTTTTCAGCATGGTATCAGAGCAACAGGATAATACTTGTTGCATCTGTGTCCTCTTCCTCAGCTTTTATTTTATCTGTTTCAAAACATGGCAGCCTCTTCTGAGCCTTATCATTTCATACATCCTCAAAGTCAAGTTACTGAGCATCAAACTTAATGAAACTAATTATCTCATGTGCGAACAACAAGCGTTTGCTGTTGTTACTGGCTATGGCTTAGAAGATTTCTTGACAGGGGAGAAGAAAGCACCAGAGCATTACATCAAAAGTAACAAAGGTGAAATGGTTACCAATCCGAATATACTACATGGGTTAGGCAAGATCAATTATTGGTATCTTGGTTATTATCTAGCTTGTCTGAATCTATTCTTATAACTACTGTTGGATTGAAATCTTCAACTGAAATTTGGAATGCACTAAAGACTAATTTTGCAAGCCGACTCAGGCAAAAGTTATGCAACACAAATTTCAACTGCATACCATGAAAAAGGGAAGTTTGTCAATGAAGGAGTATCTGAACAAAGTCAAAACCTCTTGTGACATTTTGGCTTCAGCTGGAGAACCATTGAAGGAAAGAGATCAGATTCTTCATATTTTGACTGGCCTAGGAAAAGAATATAACTTTGTTGTTGTTTCCATCACTTCCAGGGTTGAACCATACACACTCTTGGAAGCTCATGCTTTACTTTTCGTTTTGAGAGTAGATTGGAAGCTAATGAATCTCTCCGGTTTAGCAATGAGGGCTCCTCAACTTCAATAAACTTTACATCTCAAGGAGGACATGGAAGAGGTTACTGATTTTAAAGGCAGAGGAAAAGCAACACCTTTTCACTTCAATAACAGAGGAGGCAGATGTAGAAATAATTATTTTAGAGGAAGAGGTGGCAGGTTTGGATTCAATAGAATGAGATGTCAAATTTGTCATGGTAACAATCATACGGCTGATAGATGTTTTTATAGAATGGATGCTAACTTTATTCCCACAAATACATACCAGTGTTAATCTTACCCACAACTTCCCTATAAATCAAGGCCATGGACGGTTTACATCTCCCAACAACTTTATTATATCCAACTCTCAAAGACAACTTTCACTTTTCAATCGCTCAATTCACATGACTACGGGTAATGGTTCAAATCAAGATTGCACTTGGTACCGATTCGGTGCAAGCAACCATGTGACATATGAATTGGAAAATCTCAATATTGCTTCTCAGTTTCATGGAGATGAAAAGGTTCACATAGGCAATGGTGCATGTTTGATGATTTCTCATATTAGCAATACGTTGATTACTGATCACAATTCTACACAATTTCTCCTTAAAAATCTTCTGCATGTTCTTGATATCACTAAGAACCTAATTAATAAGTATTTCTCAATTTGCTAAAGATAACCGTGTTTATTTAGAATTTCATCCTAATTTTTGTTGTGTGAATGATCAAGCTATAAAAAGATTCCTTGAAGGGACTGTTAAGAATGGCTTATACTCCTTTCAACTTTCAAACAGGACCAAGACAGCTACTGCAACTTAATCTTCTCATTCTAATCAAGGCATGCTTACATCTGTGCCAAATTTTCCTTCTATTACAGTTGGTGAAGTTTATCCTAAGAAAGTGTCCAGTTTAGCTATTTGGCATTATAGACTAGGTCATGCTTCATTTGACAATGTAAAACATGCTCTTCAATGTTGTAAAATCTTCTACATGTCAATGAAAGCATGTGTTCCTCTTATTTACTGTCAAAAAGCCATAAACTGCCTTACACTAATTCCACTTCTGAATACACACAACCTCTTGATTTAGTTCATACTGACTTGTGGGGGCCTAGTCCAATTATATCCACCAATGGAAATAAGTACTACATTAGCTTCATTGACCATGCTACCAGATATACTTGGTTTTATTTACTAAAAGCTAAATCTGACACTTACCAATTTTTTATTCACTTCAAATCTCTTGTTAAGACTCAATTAAATAAAAAAAACTCAAGATCCTTCAAACTGATGGTGGAGGCGAATTCATGGGCTTGTCTAGTTTTCTCAAAGAACATGGCATAATTCATAGAATATCTTGTCCTTACACACCTCAACAAAATGGTCTTGCAGAAAGAAAACATAGACATATTGTTGAGGTTGGTCTATCACTCTTAGCTCAATCCAAAGTTCCAATGAAATATTGGGATGATGTTTTTTGCTCAGTTGTTTTCCTAATAAATAGAACTCCTTCCAAAATTCTGAAACTCAAATCTCCCTTTGAAAAGTTGAATGATAAGAAGCCTGATTACAGTTCCTTGAAAATGTTTGGTTGCATATGTTATCCTCACATGAGAGCTTATAATCAACATAAACTGCAATTCAGGAGTCAACCAAGTGTGTTTTTGGGATACAGTTCCCAGTACAAAGGTTACAAAGTCCTTCTCCCTAATAACAGGACAATTTTCTCAAGAGATGTCATATTTGATGAAAGTATTTTTCCTTTCTTTAAACCTCTAACATCTCATCCCATCACACACAATCCTCATTATTCTGAGCTTATCCCTACTATTCCTACAATTCCAAATTCAATGGCATCTCATCCCAGTCCTGTTTACACTGACACATCACCTTCTTCTCCTCCTCATTCTGTCACATCCTCAAATAACTCTTCTCCACCACATTCTTGAGCCTAATCCTACCTCACATGATCTCACTGGCCAAATTTTCATTGAATTGCCAATAGATTCCACATATGTACCCGCACCAGAGTCTATGCAACACCCTTCAAGGGGGCATCATATGATTACCAGATCTAAATCTGGAATAACTCAGCCTAAAAACATTTATTGTGGAGAAATGAAGGGTTCTACAGAACCAAAAACATATAAAGAAGCATTGAGAATACCAGAATGGAACTATGTGTAAAGAATACAATGCTCTCATGAGAAATAACACTTGGTCATTACAAAAACTTCCTCCTGACAGAGAATTGATTGGATGCAAGTGGATATTTAAGTTGAAAAAGAATGCTGATGGAACTATTGCTAAACACAAAGCAAGACTATTGGCAAGGGGATATACACAAATAGTTGGACTTGATTATACAGAAACCTTCAGCCCTATAATCAAGCCTTCGACTGTTAGAGTCATTCTAAGCATTGTTGTATCCTTTCATGGACTATTACATAGATTGATATTGACAATGCATTCTTGAATGGGGATATTGACACAGATCTCTACATGATTCAGCCCCCAAGTTTTGAGCAAATTCAAATGAAAATATGGTATGCAAACTTAATAAATCCTTGTATGGTTTGAAGCAAGCTTCGAGAGCATGGTCTTCCAAGTGGGACGGGTTTTGGTGTTTTTGGATTTATTCTATCTAAGGCTGATTCTTCATTGTTTTACAAACATGAGAATGGGAATTGTTTGATGATTTTGATTTATGTAGATGACATTCTTATCATCGGAAATAATTCAAAAAGAAGAAGCTTATTGATGACTTGAGACAAAGTTTCTCCCTTAAAGAGCTTGGAGTCGTTAACTATTTTCCCGGGAATACAAATTAAGCACAATGAATCCGGAATATTCCTCAATCAAGAAAAATATATCGTGGAATTCTAGAGAAAGCAGGAATGCGAGAATGCTAAAGGATTAGCTCTCCCGTGATTAATAGGCATGTTCTATCTAAGTATGTGTTCGCTTTATTTTTAGCTCACCGCAAGTGTACGGTGTGTACGTTATAGAAAAGGGTAGCAAGGTCGTATCCACGGAGACTAATAAATTAATATGCTAAGTATTGAACTAAGATAGTCTTATTTTTATTTAGACGGTCGTAAAATGGTGGTTGTTGTGACATTAAGACAATTAGGACTACTAAAAACACAAGATTAAGATAATGCAAGTAATAGAAGTATCAAGATGATAAAATGGATTTAGGGTTAAGATTTCGATTAATATCCCTCTTGTTGTCCGATTTAACCAAAGTCAAGTTATTATAAATATTCATATAAGACGATCGCGAAAATATTTTATCCTCTCTCGAGATGCATATAAAACGTAGATTGAAATACCTATGCTAAAGATCTCTACTCAACATGAGGTATTCAACTCCTAAAAGTTTAAAAGATCAAATGTCCTCACAAATATTTACAAACATCTCGATTCATGCAAATATTTGTGTCGAGTACTCAAGATCTAATATTGAAACTCATCTCTCGAATTATGAATCAATATATCAAACAAGTTAAATCATTGATCAAGTGATAAAACAAGAATAAGCTCAAAGTATTCAAATAGGCTTCAAGACAATAACTTCAACTAAGATTAAAACATTCAACATGAGTTCATTAATCTACTACCAAAACCCGGAAATCTAAAGAGTTTAGCTACACATGATGTCTAAACAACTCATAAACAAATTGTTCAAAGTCATGACAAACTAAAATGAAAGATTAAAACTACAAGAGAAGCAAGAAAAACTTAGGAAAGTCGACAATCTCTCGATGTATCTCCGTTCCTTGAGCTCCGATGCAACCCGATTGTCTCCTTGATAGCTTCTTCCAAGAATAAACCTTTGTCTTGTGTTCTATAGCAAAAATGTCGAATGTTCCTTGGTGTGCGCCCCAAAAGTGATTATATACCTTTTAGAAAGTTTTAGGGCACATTGTTGTCATGGTATCGCATTACAACAGGACGCACGGGCCGTGCGTGGGCGCACGGGCCGTTGCTCGCCTATATTTTTAGCTTCACCGCAAGTGTACGGTGTACGTTATCGAATAGGGTAGCAAGGTCGTATCCACGAGACTAATAAATTAATATGCTAAGTATTGATCCAAGATAGTCTTATTTTTATTTAGACGATCGAAATTGGATGATTGTTGTGTTGAGATTAAGACAATTTAAATCACTAAAACACAAGATTAAGATAACACAAATGAAAGAAGTATCAAGATAATGAAATGGATTTCCGAGTTAAGGTTTCGATTAATAATCCTCTTATTGTCCGGTTTAATCAAGCCACGTTATTATCAATATTCATATAAGACGATCACAAAACTATTTTATCCTCCTCTCGAGATGCATATAAAACGTAGATCGAAATACTTATGCTAGCATCTCTACTCAACATGAAGCATTCAACTCCCAAAAGCACTAAAGATCAATTGTCCTCACAAATATTTACAAACCTCTCGATTCATGCAAATATTTGTGTCAGTATTCAAGATCTAATACTGAAACTCATCTCTCGAATTATGAATCAATATATCAAACAAGTTAAATCATTGATCAAGTGATAAAACAAGAATAAGCTCAAAATACTCAAATAGGCTTCAAGATAATAACTTCAACTAAGATTAAAACATCCAACAAGAGTTCATTAATCTACTTCCAAAACCCGGAAATCACAAGATGTTTAGCTACACATGATTAAACAACTTATAAACAAAGTGTTCAAAGTCATTACAAATGAAAATGAAAGATTGAAACTAAAAGAGAAGCAAGAAAAACTTAGGAACGTCGACAATCTCCCGATATATCTCCGTTCTTCAAGCTCCGATGCAACCCGATTGTCTCCTTGATGTCTCCTTCCAAGAGTTGACTCTTGTCTTGTGTTGTAGATCCCAAAAATGCCAGAATCCCCTTTGTGTGCGCCCAAAAAGCCTTTTATACCCACCATCAAGTTTAGGGCTTAATGTCAGTTAGACATGGGATTCCAAACAGACAGACGCACGGGTGGTGCGCCCACGCACGGTTACCCGTGCGCCCACCCTACCGGAATAACCCAACTCTCTGTAGGGCGCACGGGTGGTGCATCGGAGCACGGCCTACCCGTGCGCCACTCCGGTGAAATAATCCGATCCTCTCGTAGGACGCACGGTGGTGCGCCCATGCATGGGCTACCCGTGCGCCATGTCGCACTCCAATAATCCTTATACAAGGGTGGTGCAGGTGGTGTCTTGAGGCACGCCCAACCCGTGTGCCCCTGTCTTTTTTCCGTAAACGCTCAACTTTCGCTCTTTTAGGCTTCACTTTTCGTATATCCACTCAATTCTCCGTGTTTCCACTTTGCTTTCCTCGTATTTGTATTCAATTAGATTCAAATATCATGAAATTCCTACAAAATAAGCAAAGTGTAATATCTTTTCCACAAGGAGTGAATATGTAACATTTAACGCGAGTATATGCATGTTTACTCATCATTATAGCTCGAAATACGCCTCAAAATACATGCAAAACTCAAGCCTATCAAAATCCCCAAACTTAAAGCGTTGGACCGTCCCGATCAATAATATTTAGAACACGATAAAGCACAACAAGTGGAGATAAAGATAACAGCGCACACATAGAATCCACAAGAAAATCCATATTGTTCGTCATGAATGTTGAGCACAACTCAATCAAGCCTCAAATATCTAATCAAAGAACACGCCTCAAATAAAACAAAGTGAAATGCTCAATTCCAACTCGAAGTTAAGTGTATACTCTCATCTCACGAGGATATAGGACGTGTTTACGCTCAAATCAATTCGATGTCGCAAAATTGCCATAGGCTTGCAATTGCCTCATATCTCCGCCACTAAAGTGTATGCAATTTGTGAATCGAAAGGACTTTCTCATTTGGTTGCAATGAAGGCTCTTTGGTTTGGGTAGAAATTTTGGATAAAGTGACTCAAACTCGAAAGATATATAGACCGATGAGCATATCAATCATTTTCATTACAATCCCATATGCTCTCCAATCATCCCTCATTTTTATCAACTTCATTTATCTCCATTTCCTTTCTTTCTTTTGAGAATCACCTCCATTCACAATCCTTCGCCCCCCAAGTTTATCAACTTCATTTTTTTTTCATTTGACCAAGTATGCCCAAGTATCTTATTTTTCAATTTCCACTCATTCAACCTCGTTCATTCCCCTTTTACTCAACGTTATACACTCGAGTTTAAAGTGATGGATATATATTAAGATCAAGGGTTAAATTTTGTGGTTATCAAAGAAATAGGCTATAGGCTCAACTTGGCTAACTAGAGTTTTCAACATTTTTAGGTAGGCAAAAGGCTTGAAAGGCTAGCAAAGATGGCCTTTAATCACATTCACAATTCACATACACATGTGGCTTCGACAGAGATACCCAAGCAAGTTCTAGAATTCGACAACACAAATGATACCCTCAATCACAACAAGACGCACAAGATATAAGAAGAAAGGCTCAAAGCTCACAGCTTGTCAAAATGTAATTCAAAGCATCACACCAAGTTTTTCTTATTAACAAGCTCAAAGTTATCTATTCAAGGCTCAATCAATTCATAACCAACATCCAATCCCAACAATATGAATTATCAATCAACACACAAACAACAAGTTGCAACATGCTTGGTCAACACACTCTCTAACCACTACGAAAGCAATAGACGTGCTAAAGCTATAAACGTGCTCTAATGCAAATGCAACCTAGAATGCTCTAATGCAACTATATGAAAACACAAAATGCATGAAAAAATTTTTTTTTTTTTTTTTTGTATCCACACTTTTCATGTATTAAAATGCTATCTCTCCCCCAAACTTGAATGAAATTATAGTGTCCTAAGGGGAAAATAGAATTTCAATAACGAAAAGTGGGGATATACTCGAATCATCACGGCGGGCGGTGGTGGGAAGTGGCCTTGAGAAATATGCCACATTTGTAGCTGTTGGAGCACTTGCCACGTCTCCTCGAACGCCGTCGAGATCGCTCGGCCGAACGCGAGAAAATCAGCCCTATGTTGCCTCAAATCCTCTCCTTGCCGCCTCAACTCGTCTTCTTGCCGCCTCAAGTTCTCCCCAAACGCATAAAACATGTCTTGAAAATCAGTGCCGCTACCGGGGTCCTCTACTATGAGAAGGACCGGACGATCCCCGCTTGAGAATATCGGGGTAATCGCCTCCATGTGAGGACTCGGGTATATCATACCCAATTTGGGGGTGATTAGGTTCTATCCCCATTTCGCGTCCATGTATTTCATCCTCCTCCGCCACCATATCCTCTTCATCCAAGAAACCTTCAACTCTACGCCTCTTTCTTGCCTCTATAGCCCCTGTGAATTCGGTTATGTGCGCGAGTTCATTAGGAAGTTGGTGGTGTCCGTCAATGTATCGACGGTGGTGTATGGCGGGTTAGGTAACGAAATGCAAAGACCTTTCTTTTGTAGAAGCACCAATCATTGTCTTCGTTTGCTATGAACTTCATGTGATGCAACGATGCCAAATTAACCCGAGTCTTTGCCCGGGATAGGCTCTAAGCCTCGGAAATCGACATTGAAATGCCGGGCAATAGGGGTAGTGAGGCCCCTATAGAAATCATGCCCCTTCCCGCCTAGCTAATCTATTCGATTTGCTCGGCAAAATTGACGGCGGTGTTGTAGGGGTATTTGTGACCACACACTAGAGGAGATAAAGTTCCTTAGTCGTCATCCCTCCAATATTTTCCCGGCGAACACGGAGGATGCAACACGCGTTGTATATACCGGAAAACCGGATTCCTAGGATCCATGAGGCTTTGGCGGTCCGCGCGCATACAACATCGGTCCCGTTTGTGGTGTTTCCACAAGCATTCTCCGTAAGTCGTATTGATCATAATGGGGCATCGGGCGGGTACGAGCGGTTGTTGGGACCTCAAAAATGGTGTTCAATTGGGTCATAGACAATTGTCTACGAACGTTCCCCAACCGAAATTTTATCATATACGGTTCAAAAGTCTCGCCTTGTTTGAGTACTTCCACGGTACTCAAAAACTCCAATGTGTATTTTAAATGTCGGCCACCTTCGGCTCATGAAGTTCGTCCATCCAACCTTTGCGAAAAGACGCCACACGTCCTCATGTATCCCTAAAGTTTGGGTACAATCATCGCCGGCATAGCAGATGGAGCTATTTGGCGACCGATCAAGCGATTCCATCGCTCAAGATCATCGGCATTTGTCAAGTTGACCCCATATGCCGCTGGATGCTTTTGATCGACCTCGAGCGGTGCCACGTCGCGTTGTGCCGCCCCACGTGCACGTCTTATTCCACCGGAGGTTTCTTCGCTCGCCATAATGAATTTGTACCGAAATACATTCTATTAGCATCCCAATATCATCAATGACAACACAAAATAGGGATTAAAGCTAACATATTAGGTGATGCAAATTCACTTGCCTTCTTTACTATGATCGATCAACTACCCCAAACAAGCAAAAATTATGGCCATTCTAGACAAGTATTAGCTTAAACAATTATTGGCCATGCCTTATTCATCAACAATTCATCCTAAATCTCCTCAATTACACAAGCCCACAAGGTGTTTGATAATTTGCTTCAAAGAATAATTCACACAATTCATAGCAAAAATATCAAAATAAGCACCTATCATGATCCTTATTACATAAATGACAAGAAATTGCAAGGAAAACGAAGCTCTTACCGGAATTTTCGAATTTCGAATCAAAGTGAAGAACTTGAACCCTAAGTGCTTTTTCTCACAATTCTTCAAGCAAATGTGAATTCGATGTAAAGTAAAGTTCAATTGT
Source organism: Rehmannia glutinosa (assembly GCA_016081115.2). Taxonomy (NCBI): domain Eukaryota; kingdom Viridiplantae; phylum Streptophyta; class Magnoliopsida; order Lamiales; family Orobanchaceae; genus Rehmannia; species Rehmannia glutinosa. The sequence goes on along the minus strand of CM071934.1, from coordinate 12,088,865 downwards.
GATGGGAAGGGATTATGTGGACGAATTTGAGTAGAATTTACAAGAAATTTCAAGGCAATGAAATGGGGGTAGTGGGGCGCGATTTGGGGAGTTTTGGAGAAGAAGACGGTTTAAAATCGTCATATTTAAGCCTCTTTCAGACGGGCGGACGGGTGGTGCGTCAAGCACGGCCTACCCGTGCGCCACCCCTGAATTTGCCCAACTCTCTGCAGGCGCACGGGTGGTGTCCGACGCACGGGCTACCCGTGCGCACCAGACAAAGATTGATTTTTTTTTTTAATAAAAACAAAAAAAAATGAAACGAAAACACACAAATCACACTCATTAATAAAACACGCATGTCAAATCACTCCAATCGACAAAATTGAAACTAAACACACACAAAAATGAAAGTCACATGAAAAAACCGTTGGGTTGCCTCCCAACAAGCGCTATATTTAACGTCTTTAGCTTGACGCCTTTTAATTCCGATTATGATCTTTGGGAAATGAGGCTTGTCACCTCATCGTGCGATTTTTCCATGCCAATCCCGCTCACTTAGATTTACACCTCCCTTGATCATTGCTAAAGGAGGTTTTTCATGTTTGTCAACTATCCATGCGTTCTCCTCTTCATCGTGCGAATGGTACGTGCACGCTCTTGGTTCAACATCGGCTTTTTGTGCCTTTCCTTCTTTCTTCATTGATAATCCCCGCATATTATCTTTAGAATGCACACAATTATTCAAGCTATTAGCTTGAATACAGGAATTAGCAATTGTTGTTGTTTTACAACCATTAAAACCATCATGTCTTTTCACATTCGAAAAATGGAAAATGAAATACGCTCATCATCAACTTGTAATGTAAGATCCCCTTTCTTCACATCTATTAGTGCTTCCGTGGTTGCCAAAAATGGATGCCCAAGTATAAGAGGGGTGTCACAATCCTCATTCATATCTAGACTAGAAAATCCACGGGGAATATGAATTTATCGACTTTTATGAGCACATCTTCTAGTATCCCCGTTGGATGTACGAGTGATCTATCCGCGAGTTGTAGGGTGACAAAGTGGATGGTCTCACTTCTACGAGTCCAAGCTTCCGAGAACGGACGGCGGCATCAAATTGATACTAGATCCTAGATCACAAAGTACATTATCAAAGAAAATATCGCCTATTGTGCAAGGAATAGTGAAACTCCCGGATCCTTTCAGCTTTTGCGGTGTTTTCCTTTGTATGAGTGCGCTACATTCTTCTGTCAAGTTGACCATCCCATTCTCCGCCCATTTGTTCTTGTTGGACATCGCTTCCCTAAAAACTTCGCATAATTTGGCATATGTTTCATTGCTTCGCAAAAGGAACGTTAATGTGCAATTTTTTAAACATGCCCACAAATTTAGCAAATTGATTGTTCAGATTAGTCTTGTGAAACAACCGGGGAAAGGGAAGAGGAATATTATATTTCAACAAATTAGAGTTAGGATATGATTCACGTTTCTTGGCTCTTTTTTGTTTATCTATTTGTTGCTTGTTCCTCCTTTAACTTTCATATTGCCTTGAGCGTCGTTTTGTCATTTCCCGAATTTGAATGGTAGGTTTGGCAAACACACACACCTGGTCGTGCATTGATACATGAGTCGGCGTGATTCTCGACGTCACACCAATATCGGCATTTTCGGACTCTTCATTCTCTTTTCCACCCCACACATGGATAGCATTGCAATGTTCCTCGGGTTGACCTCCGTGTTGCTTGGAAATTGACCCTTTGATGTTGACTCCCCACAATTGCGGCCCAATTGACACATTTGAGTTTCAGATTCTTTATTGAGCTTGTCACTTGTTGTTCTAACTTATCCATCCTAAGGTCTTGCTTAGCGACGCGGCTCCTCGTTTCATTCATGAATGCATTAGATTGATTTATGAAGGATGTGAGTGTATCTTCCAACGACGATTTGCCTTCCCATTACCGCCTCCACTTGAAGCATTAAATCCTGGTGGAGGTTGTAACACATTCTTGGTATTTGCGTGCACGAAATTTTTTCATGATTTCTCAACCGACGGATGGTAGTGCGTTGGGTTTGAATTATTCCGGAAATTGTTGAATTTTCGGTTATTCACATAATTTACCTCTTCCATCGGATATAGAAGAACTTCACTACCCCGTGCTCGTTACCGCTTCTCGCACACTCAATTGAGTTGTCAAAGCCGCTACTTGTGCCATCAATGTTTTAATTGGGTCCAATCCGAGATTTCGCTACTCGTTGTACATTGGATCGCTCGATGGCCACCGTAATCTGTTCATGGCCATTTCTCAAGAAGATTTAAGGCATCTTGTGGAAACCTTGCCAACAATGCTCCTCCCCGCGGCATCTACAAAGGCCCTCGCTTGTCCCATCAAACCACCGTAGAAGAAGCATAATCGTTGATCCTCCGAAACCCATGTTGTTGACATCTACGTAACAAATTCGAAACCTTTCCAAGCCTCATACAAAGGCTCGAGTCGAATCGTCGAATTGAGTAATCTCGCTTTTGAGCTGCAAAGTTTTGCTCGGTGGAAAGAATTTAAATAAGAACTTTTGGCTCATTCGTCCCATGTGCTTACACGCCTTGCGTCAAAGTACCCAACCAATTTATCGCCTTATCCCTTAAAGAGAATGGGAATAGCGCAGCATCTTATGGCGTCACCGAGACTCCGTTCATTTTGATCGTATTGCATATTTGGATAAAATCGCAAGGTGAGAGTTAAGATCTTGATTTGCAAACCCCAAACCGATTCACATTGCACCATATTGATTGGGCAATACCACCGTAATTACGATTTGTTTATGGTTGAAAGTAATCACGAATGGCTTCTTTGTTGAACCGATATCGGTAACTCGTTCCCACCATTGTTTGCAGTATTGGTAACTCATTCAAATCCCCGCAACGGCGCCAAAAAACTTGTTCGCCTATATTTTTAGCTTCACCGCAAGTGTACGGTGTACGTTATCAAATAGGGTAGCAAGGTCGTATCCACGGAGACTAATAAATTAATATGCTAAGTATTGATCCAAGATAGTCTTATTTTTATTTAGACGATCGAAATTGGATGATTGTTGTGTTGAGATTAAGACAATTTAAATCACTAAAACACAAGATTAAGATAACACAAATGAAAGAAGTATCAAGATAATGAAATAGATTTCGAGTTAAGGTTTCGATTAATAATCCTCTTATTGTCCGGTTTAATCAAGCCACGTTATTATCAATATTCCTATAAGACGATCACAAAACTATTTTATCCTCCCTCTCGAGATGCATATAAAACGTAGATCGAAATACTTATGCTAGCATCTCTACTCAACATGAAGCATTCAACTCCCAAAAGCACTAAAGATCAATTGTCCTCACAAATATTTACAAACCTCTCGATTCATGTAAATATTTGTGTCGAGTATTCAAGATCTAATATTGAAACTCATCTCTCGAATTATGAATCAATATATCAAACAAGTTAAATCATTGATCAAGTGATAAAACAAGAATAAGCTCAAAATACTCAAATAGGCTTCAAGATAATAACTTCAACTAAGATTAAAACATCCAACAAGAGTTCATTAATCTACTTCCAAAACCCGGAAATCACAAGATGTTAGGAATTTTATTGTTTAGATTTTGATGAATGCCATGTAAAACTTAGAATAGAAAGTTGGCACCCCAATTCTTCTTGTCAGAAATGTATTGTAACAATTAGAGTGGCAAGCCGAGTTAAGTCGCCTACGCCTTAACATGCAAGAAGACAATCAAGGCTTGAAGGAAAATCTGAGAGACAATTGAGTACAAAGAAAGAAGAGCAGACAGAACTCGATGAAGAAGAATGAGATGCGGTGAGTGGAACATCACCAAGTCAACTCAAGAGAAGCCAAGTCTGGTCGAAGTGACAAGAGTCATCCATGATTGGAAGTCGACTCTAAGTCACCTCGGGGAAAGCAAGGAAATGCAAGTCGAGATAATCAGAAAAGAAGAACCGTTGTACGTAAATCAAGAGATTTACTTAAACAAGTAATATCTCCATACCACCTTCTCGAGTGCTCACCCCCGAAGCGTGCAAAAGGAATGAACCAATGGGAAGCACTACACCGTGTCGTAACTCGGAAAAGGTGATAAAACAATTCATACGAGGAAATGGCAATTCCAAGAATCGCAAACCAACGACGCAAAGTGACTTTCAAAAATTGAGCCTATCTCTTCAACGGGCAAATTTTTGAAAGTTCACTATAAAAGGCCGAGGAGTTTGTTTGAGAAGGAGGATGGATGACACACACGTGAGATATACAAGCTTATCAAAATCGAAACATTCTCAATCCTCAAGCCTACATCTCAAGTACATCAATCCAACACTTACCCGTGAAGGAAAGAGAACTTCAATCGCTTGAAGAGGAAAATACTGAAAACAAGGGGTCTACATTCGGGAAGGATTGTAGAAAGGTTCAAGCGTCAACCAAGTCTTAAGCTTTTGGAGGGCTTCGTGATCAAATCCAAAGTGCTTGAGCAAGTGAGGTAGTAGCAAGTGCAAGGCTGCCTGTGAAGAAGTTCGAGTCGCACGAGAAGCCACCGAGTGATCAAGGCGTCTCCTGATCGAGTCCCAAAGGATCAAGTCGGCCGTTGTGATCAAGACTTGTATCCGGATCGTTACCACTTTGTAAACCGATCATTACTTAGTGGATTCCTCGGGGAGTTGGAGAAGAGAGGAGTAGAAGAATTACCCCATCTTCGAACCACTATAAAAACTTTATTGTGTCATTTACATTTCAAAGATTTAAATTCCTCGCACTTTTAATTGCTTATATCTCACGATAAATTTGCTATCCATTTGATAATTTATAAGTACTAAATCAAGTCAGTAAAAACTTGCTTAATCAAACTTAAGGGTGTTAAGTCTTCCATCGAAAAACAAAACCACGCTTGAGTCAAATTATAGCCAACAAATGAAAGTTATTTCTATTAATGCTCACCGAGTGCATTGAGAGATTAACTCTACCGAGTGACTAATTCGATCGTCCATCAAGGACACAAATTGTAGAGAATCAGAGATTTAAAAGGACTAAATCGAAAATTTGTAAGGTTTATTCAACCCCCCTTCTAAACCTTACACTTACACCCCTTGGGACCTACAAGTGGTATCGTGAGCGGTTGGTTCATTGAACCCTCCGCACCGGTTATCGAACTAGATCTCCAAACTTTTCAAAGTCCGCTTTAGTACTTAATCTTTCAAAACTCTTTTCTATCATTAAAAGTTACTATCATGGAAGCAAATCTAACACGCATTCCTATGTTCACTATGAAGAATTTGATGATTGGAAAATTCAGATGTGCTCATCTATCAAAGATTACATGATGAGATGTGGATAGTGATAGAAGATGGGCCTCGCAAATATTAAAGGTAAACACAAATTGCACGAAGAGTTGCGGTGAAGGAGAAAGAAGATGTTGTTTCGCACTACCATGGTTGAAAACCAAGAACTCGAGTGGACAAATGATGACAGTAAAAAGGTACAACCTGGACAATGTAGCCAAGGACATCCTGACAAAACCTTCGACAAAGTCATGTTCAATAAAGTCAAATCTTGCAAAACGGCTAAGGAAATCGGGGACAAGTTTCGATATTGATTTGTGAAGGCTCGTGAGCAAATCAAAGAAAACAAACTATCGGTGGTCAGACAAAAATTTGAGAACTTCAAAATGATCTCAGGAGAAAACCTGGATCAACTGGATGTTCGATTCACGTAAATCACAAATGAGCTATCTCGCACTTGGAAAGGAATATACATGAATGAAATGTGTATGAAAATCCTAAAAAGTCTTCCAATCGAATGGGAAATGAAGGTCATGGCATCGAGACATTCCATGGACCTATCAAAGACATCCAACCATGAGTTATTCTCGGACCTCAAAGCCTATGAGTTTGAGCCGAGAAGAAAAGACCAGGAAGAGACAAATTGCACTCCAAAACAAATTGCTTCTAATTGTTAAGGATGGGAAGAGAGCCGAGGTCAAAGAAGTCATTGACCCGTAAGAAATAAACGATGGTTAAAAGATTCAACAAGTTCTTTAATAAGAACTACAAGAGAGAAAGGGTGAATCTTCCGGAAGACACTACTCCCTCAAAATCAAGGGAAGACAAAGCCAACCAAGAGAATGATCATCAAAAAGTTGAATATCAAAGGGTCGACAACTCAAGAATGGAAAGAGCGATCAAAAGGTTGAATATCTATGTTGAACTCAGAGACAACCAGGTCACTATGCCATTGATCGCTCATATCCTCGTAGTCGCAAAGACAGAGATGAAGAAGAAAGAAAAGTCTTGAGAGAAAGAAGACAAGAAAAGAAAAAGGCAATGATGGCTACGTAAATCACGAGACAATGACCAAGTCAAGAGAGACAATTGACTCAGAGAGTAGTGAAGTCGACTACTCAAGTGACTCAAGAAGAAGTTTGATCCGCTTGATGGCCAAAGAACAAGATCAAGAAGATGAGGTACAATCTAACTCAACAAGCTCAAACACTAGTGATAGTGATCGTGACACACACACTTCATCACCTACGATCTTTATGATTCATTAGGCAAAATGATGAAAGATTTTGAGCACATTAAATCCTCACACACACTATTGAATGAGGAAAACAAATTTCTACTCAAAAGTCAAAACTCACAAACCACCAAGGAGCCGAGTACTCTAAGTCAAATAGTGTTGAAAATAAAAGCTTAAAGGTGAAAATGCTAAATTAGTAGCAGTAAATTGCCGCTATAGAAAAGAGGGAGAATGACCTCAAGAATGTTATTGCCTCATTCACCAAGGCATCTAAATCATAAGATGATCTTATTATGAGTCAAAAAGAATGTGGAGACAAGACAAAGCTTAGATTCAATTCCTCTATGCTATGTCAAACCTCAAGAGTAATTTTGGAAAAAGGATCTTCAAGTCATGAAGAACCAAAGATCCAAAACTCTAAATGTTGCACACACATTCGCTCCAAAGCACAATAATAAGCAAACGCCTTGGTTACAAAGGAAAAGGAAAATGTACCTGATTGAGAGGCCGAAAGGATACCGAGAAGAGATTCAATGAGTCCTTCAAACAGACTCCAAACAGTAAAATACTCAGAAAGAAGAAGCAGAGCTACCAAAAATCCCTAAAACTCATAAGAGAAATACATATGATGGGAATGGTAGAAAATATCCAAGCCAAGCCGATTGGAATAATGTGAACTATCAAAGATAGACTTATGTAATATAAGCCCAAATGGCAAAGGCCTAGAACTCAACAAAGGCCATTCCAAAAGTATAAGAGCTTTCATCAAAGACACATATGCACCTAGCACTACACTCAAAAACACCACAATTACCAAAGGAAGGCAATTGCTAAAACACATATGCAGCATACGAGACAAAAGAGACAATTTGTATGAATCTAGACTCCCAAGCAATTTGCCAGGATTAATTATAATTATGGCATCGATAGATGGCAACCTCTGTGAGTCAAATCATTTGGCTATAGGTTGGTTGGATCATCTTATAATTTAACCCCTCAGACCTGCATACAAGCATGGGTACCTAAAACTTAATTTCCTTGATTGCAGTGTTCAAGGAAAGTGAGTGCCAAGGAACCTGGTACATGGATAGTGGTCATTCCCAGACATATGACAGAAATAAAAGAAATGTCAAAATTCAAGGAAATTAAAGGAGCAAAAGTCATATTTGGAGGAAATGAAGCTCCTGGTGAAATAAGAGGCATTGGATCCATCAAGAGGAATGGATTAGAAATCACGATGTTGCATATGTTTAAGGACTCAACTTCAATCTACTAAGCATCAGTCAACTTTGTGACAAGGGCTACAATGTTGGATTCAATATGGGCATATGCCAAATCAAAGACATTGAAGCAAATGAAGTGGTGCTGCAAGGATGTAGATGTAAAAAATATGTATGTAGTGGATTGGTCAACCGCAACACCCAAAGACTGTCTACTTGCAAAGAGCACAGCTGAATCAAGTTGGCCGTGGCACAAAAAAGCCGAGTCATCCGAATTTCAAAACGATCAACAAACTTGCAAGAAGTCATCTTGTGGAAGGACTTCCAGACTCAAGATACAAGAAGGAGAGTATATGTGACGCATGTCAAAAGGGAAAACAAATCAAGTCGTCATTCAAAGAAAAGACATGCCCATCCTCAACAAGAATATTGCATCTACTCCATATGGATCTATTTGGCCCAAGTGGAACCAAAGCCAAAGATAAGTGGAAAGAAATACACCTTGGTGGTAGTAGATGACTACTCAAGATATACATGGACAATATTCATGTGTAAGAAGAAAGAAACTCTACAAAAACTACCACAAATTGATGAAAAGGATTCAAAATGAGAAGAGTCAAACCATTATCAAAATAAGATCGATAGAGGAACCGAGTTTGTCAATGGAATAATAACTCAAAAGATTGTATTGAGAATGGTATCGCCATGAACTATCGCCAGCAAGGACTCCACAGCAGAATGGAGTTGCGCAGAAAGAAGGAATAGAACTCTCAAAGAAGCAAAGAAGGACCATGTTAGTCAAGCAGAGTTACCAAAAAGGTTTTGGGTCAAGCAATCAACACACTTTGCTACACTCAAAACAGATGTATGATAAATAGACAAAATTGACAAAGACTCCCTATGAGATCCGGACGGGAAGAAAACCAAATGTTTCATATTTCGAATATTTGGATGTAAATGCTTCATTCACAACAATGGCAAAGACAACCTAAAGGCTTTTGATGCTAAAGTCGATGAAGGTATCTTCAGATACTCACCGAAAGCAAAGCCTACGAATACTCAACAAAAGGACTATGGTCGCAGGTTAATCCATTCATGTGGTATTTGATGAGCCAAACATAAATGGAGAAGACATTGAAGAGTCACCGATAAGTCAAACATCCAACCATACGTAAGAGTCCTATGTCAAGTCAAGCCGGAATTATCAATTCGAGAAGAAGATGAGATAGTCTGAATCTCAAAAATGTTTGGAAAATTTGCAGCTAAGTGATTACGAGAGAGCCGATAACAAAGAACACAAACCGCAAGTCGATCGAACCCAGCCTAACTCACTCCAACCTCGATGTAAGATGGCCGAGAGACCATCCACCGTAACTTGTCATTGGAAATATAAGAGAAGGTGTCAAGACAAGATCCGTAACTCAACAAGAAGCAATGTTCACATGCTTCATCTCGCAAATAGAGCCAAAAAATGTGTCACAAGATCGATGACACACATTCGATTCAAGCCATGCAAGAAGAGTCAATCAATTTGAGAGAAATAAAGTATGGGAACTAGTGCAAAGACCCATACATCAAAATGTCATTGGAACCAAATGGGTGTTCGTAAATAAGATGAACGAGGAAGGTTCTGTGGGTAAGAAACAAAGCAAGATTAGTGGCCAAAGGATATTGCCAAGAAGAAGGAATAGATTTTGATGAAACATTTGCCCTCGTAGCAAGATTGGAAGCTATAAGGATGTTTCTTGCCTATGCACTCACAAGAATTTCATTGTATATCAAATGGATGTAAAGAGTGCATTCCTAAATGGTCTATTGGAAGAAGAAGTGTATGTTGAACAACCTCCAGGATTTGAGCGTAAGACTCTTGAGACAAGGTATACAAACTCAAGAAAGCCCTGCACGGATTGAAACAGCACCTGAGCATGGTATGATACCCGTCACAATTCCTAATCAAAATGGATTCACTAAAGGAAAAGTAGATAGAACACTTTTCGTAATTCAAGACAAGAAGAGTATATCGCTTGTTCAAATATATGTGGATGACATCATTTTTGGATCCACTAACAAAGAGTCGTGGTGAAAATTCTCAAACCTCATGCAAAGTAAATTTGAAATGAGCATGATGGGAGAGCCGACATTCTTCCTCGACTTCAAGTGAAAAAACCAAGGATGGAACCTTCATAAGTCAAACAAAATACACCAGAGATTTGATGAAGAAATTTGGTATGGAGGAGAAGTCCTTTGTAAAAGTACCAATGAACACATCACCAAAATGGACATGGATGCAGATGGCAAGCCAGTCAGATCAAACAAGATACAGAGCACTTATCGATCATCGCTTTATCTCACAAAGAAGAAGTGCCGTACATCACCTTTGTTGTAGGTGTATGTGCAAGATTTCAATCGCTCCAAAAGAGAGCCATATGATGACAAGCCTAACTAAGAGAATATTGAGATACTTGAAAGGAAGCCAAGAAGTAGGCCTATGGTATCCAAAGGAAGGTGGATTCAAGCTAATTGGCTATTCGTGACTGACTATGCCGGATGCAGAGTGGACAGAAGAGCACTTCGTGCACATGTCAAATGCTAGGAAACAGACTAATTTCCTGGTTTAGCAAGAAGCAAAACTCAATAGCCACCTCTACCGAGCAGAATACATAGTGCAGGCAAATACCAGCCCAAGTCCTATGGATGAGACAAAGAAATGAGAGATTATGAAGTTGAAGAAAAAGAAATTCCAATCATGTGTGATAACACAAGTGCAATTGCAATCACTCATAATCCGTGTTGCACTCAAGAACAAAACATATTGATGTCGATATCACTTCATAAGAGACCATGTTGAAAAGAAGGACATCATCCTCGGAATATATCTCAACCGATAAACAACTAGCCGACATCTTCACAAAACCATTATGTGAGTCAAGATTTGAAGAACTCAAACATGAGTTGGGGCTAATTGAGCTAAGCCGAGACACGTAAGAATCAAAGAAAAGAAATGGAACAGAAAGAAGGTGAAAAAGAGTCGAAAACAAAAATCACCAAGAATCACCAGACGGAAAAGTCACTATACCAAGTCACCGATAATGAGTCACTAAGAGAAATGTGAGAAGCAGAGTTAAATCGCCTAAGAGATAAGTTTGAATAACTTATGAGCAAAGTGACAAAAACGCAATGCTTTGACTTAGCGGAATATTTTAAGAGACACGTCAAAGATAATGATGATGTGTATGCATACATAAAGCCGCACACCAAGCCTATGATTGGATATAAATGTTGCCGCATTAAATACGAGACATGAATCGCTTCAATATGCGTGCAAATCCAAGCCGTTGATTTCGATCACAATTCAAAACCGTCGCACGCCCTTTCATAAACCATATTTAAACCATTTTCGCCCCGCTTTTCTCTCACACTTCTAAAAAAACTGTTCATCTCATTCTCTCAAAAGGCAAAGGCAAGATACTCTCGAAACCCTATCAACCTTCAAATCATTTTCTCGAATTTTTCCTTGAAATAATTTCGAGAAATGGCACCAACTTATGACTTTACAAAGTTAGGAAAGCAAATCCACACGGTTCGACGGTGGATTTCGATTTGACGGAATGGGTGGTGAAGCAGGGTCCGACGACACCTGGTAAAGAAAATCGCCGAGAAGTTGGAAACGCCGGCTAAAACCGCTTTCTAACGCCGAATATCCTATGACCTATGTGGAGGAGGTCACACAATTCTACGTGAATGCCGAGATTCACGATGAAGAATCAAGTCATCTGCTCACGGAAGTACCGACTATCACCGCCAAGGATTTGGTCAATATTGCTCACTACCGCCAGGCGAGCAACCGAGATTAAGGAAATCGATGTCAACTGGGCCGACGATGGAAAGAGATAGCCAAGTCCGATCGCGGCTGATAAAATTATATACACAAAGAAACAAGAGATCTGGCCAAGGAGGATTATCACAAATTGTTGGACATAGTTGCCAAATGTATCGACATCAAATTTGGCGCTTTGACCAATCACAAAGGCAAAGCCGATCGTGATGGCCGCAATCATCGAGGAAAAGAAGATAAACTGGCCGAGTTTATCTACAGCAGACTCGCTTAACGTGGGAACAAGTCCTTCAAAGAAGATGGGTCATTTGGAGGATCCTCAGGATATGGCCTGGTGATTGGCCGGCTATTGAGGTGAAAGGAGTCCCTCTTAGACATGGAAAGGCTTTCCATGTTAACAAGAGGATGTTCGAGCTAACCTCTCTCGGTGCTCGTGTCGAGCTTACGCCAAGAGAGCCGACACTAGTGAGGGGAATCACCGACCCCGAAGACACAAACCGCTTCCTCTCCAGCCTAAGAAGAAAGTCGCCCCCGCACCGCTAAGAAAATCGCCCCGCAAAGAAAGAAAACCAAACATGCTCCCGCCCGCAGCCAGAGTCACCGCCCAAAGAAAGCCCATGTCACCGCCCCGCAGCAGAAATGGGGTCGAGAAGGACTCCCAAATACCTTCTCCGATCGTCAAAAGGAGGAGAATCGAAGCCTAGACGACCAGCTCTCGTAAACAAACACAAGCACTGCCCTGGCCGCCAAGACTTCGAGAGGACACCGCCGAACTGTAAATTCCCCGGTACAAACCAGAGACGAAGAAGACTTGTCAAGCAGTCCAACAGAGAAACCAGTGAGTCGCTTACTCGCCAAAGCACAAATACCCGAGACTACCGGAGAAGTAGAGTCTCCAGATGTAATTGATGAAACCCAAGTCTCGTCAAGGTGATCAACAGAGGCAACCCAAGACACACAACAGTAGGGCTCACACACCAAGCACAAGAAGAACCACCCAAGCAAGATAGTGATGTTATGATCCTATCTCCACCTTACCCAGACATCCAAAATCGCCTGCATGAGTGGAGAAAATGGAAGTTGAGCAAGTCAAGGAGCAGCCCAACGCCCCGAATTCATAGAAGAAGAAGGGGAACGCTAAATTTCTCGATTAACTCATCGTGCTTCCCTACTGATTAAGACAATCGCATGACATTCCGCAGATATACAAGGACAAGGAGAGAGAAAAGCAAGTCAAGAAGCCAAGCACGAGAGAAGGCAAGCATCCGCCCTATCTCCGCACTACGTAACACACACATCCTCTCCTTGATGTCTTCTCTCCGAAAGTGACGACGAACTGAGAATGTCACGCCACATAAGAGTTGCAAATGCAGCAAGCATTGCACGAATCAAGAATCCTTCACGAGCAAAGATTAATGGAGGGACCAGAGAGTCCTCCGAACACACCTGAAATCGATCCAATGGGAGTGGTTCAAAGCAAATAGCCAATCGTTGTTGCCGCTACCACTTCCCCAAATTTCACGGAAGAAGGCATAAGGAGATGGCGATGAAACGGGACAATGGGGACCTCAATGAGCCAACCCCTATTGAAGGTGTGCTACCACCGCCCCAACGGCCGAACCATCAATTGAAACAGCCGGGAGTTTGGAGACGAGTGACCCCACTCCAAGTCACTCACTGGTGCGCCACCGAGGGGAAACTCCCCTCCACCGCAGCAAAGAAGGCCTGGAGGATGCCGCAGATGACTCGACAAAGAAGCAAGGAGGCGAAGAAGAGAAATTACAATCACAAGAAGAAAGCAAGTTGCCATCAACTAAGCTCGAGGCGAGCTTGAGATGCCTCACCGAGGTGCCAACCGCTCCGGGCTAATGACGCCGCCGATGCAAATCGAGGCACAGGCGAATGTACCGGGAGTTAACACTGGCGATGAAAGTGCAATCCATGGGGTTGAGACTCCAATGGATGCCATCGAGAAGACCCTAAGACGGTGACACATCGTCGAAAGGGAGACAGGCCTCGCAGCAAAGAGAGACCGCCGGAGGAAATGGGGCCCACGAGGAGGTTGAGACTTCCCTGGGGTAAAGAGGTCAAGAGAGAACATCCTCCCGCAATCATCGACCCATCCGAGAAGGAGATTAGCGCACTTCATGATTCCCAGTGATAACCCCGATGTCACTTTTCCGGGATCAAGGCGAAGAAAGTTCGAGTCAACCCCCATGACAAATCCAAAAGACTCACCGCGGATGTTCCAGCACGAGCAAGTATGATCCCAAGACTACTCACAAACTTTTAACTTTGATGATGAGCCACCACTAGAAATCTCATCATCGTCCGATGACGCCGAGCAAGGCCGAGGACAAGTCTCCATCAAATGGAAAATCACCGAGACCAACGGCCGTTAAGATAGCCGAGGTTCAAGCCAGTTTCTGGTCTACTTCACAACCAAACCCACCAACAGAGACCACCGCTCCGCTCCTCAAGCCGCAGCAGATCGACTCCCAAAAGAACTTCACGCGCACCGCTCATCATCGAATGCATCCCGCCGGCGGTGATGAATCTTTGTGGAATCTTTCCCTTTCTCACCGGAGATACTTAACTCCACGAAGAGTCGAAATGAACAAGCACGCTATCACAAACCACCTCCTGTTCTTCCAACAGACACCATTGTTCCAACTAATTATGACTTCGATGATGTATGGCCATCACCGCAAAAGAATCACCAAGTTCGAGAAGTGTTCAAGGCACTCTTTGTGAAGTTGAACGGATGGAGAGGCATCAAGCCTCTTTGGACATGCGCCCGACAACAGAGATGCCACCCTTACAAATTGACTTAAGAGGCATAACAATTCGAATAAGGGAATGGTGGCAACAAAGAAGAAACAATGCGTGTGGAACAAGTGAGATACTTCGACAATTGTTCAACAAGCTGGTGTGGAGAGTCTAAAATGCCGATCAAAACGAAACGGCCGAGGAACACATTGAGCATATGCATGAAGCTCACACCGCCGAGATCAAGTCGCTGCGTGAGCGTAACGCAAATGATATACGCCGCTTGGAAGAACACATGACAAGAAAATTCAGCCTTCTCATGGCCGAGATGAAGTCGATTTCAGCAGAATCCAACGCTACTCGCTTCAATTCCGCGCCGCATACAACGCAGCAGACTTGAAGCGTAATTCAACCATCGAAGATTTCGACTTCATGCTTGCCAAAGATGTTCCTCGGGGTTCCTCTATCCTTTGATGATGCCAAAAAGGGGGAAGAGGAATACCTTAAAGCAAAGAAAATCAAGTCGAAAAGAAAGGAGCAAATTGAGAAGTCGGGAAAATCACCGAGGAAGTCCTAAAACAGAAGAAAGGAAAACTTGTTGAGGGGAAGGATCAGCAGATGTAACATTGATGATTGCACAAACCCCCAACAAGGTCCTCACACATGGTGACATTATAAGCAAAAACTCCTCCGTGATCGCCACTCCAACACACTTTGTATCTATGGCCGAGAAGAGAAAAGCAATTGAAGCAGGATGAAGGAAGTGGAAGGAAGAATGGATGCCAGTGGTAATGAACATCTTGAAAGAACATGGAGGCATTCCAAAGGTTGACAGAGACACGTATGCCATTTCGTATGCGGGACAGAGCCAAGATCGCTGACGAATTCAAAACGCTCGAATCAAGGATATTTTGCAAATATGTCCATGGCTCAAGCTTGGGACTCAGATCGGGAAAAGGGTCTCACATTATGTGAAGAAGTTCGACGATGACAGCAGACTTCCTGCAGCCACCGCTAGTCAATCACCGGGAAGAAGACCCCAAAGACAAAGATACGCCCAGTAGAGAGAACAAAAGAAGAGATGGAGGAAGAAGCTTGCACCCAGGCCTCCGCCCAAGAACATTGAATACGTAGATCCATGGAAGAAAAGAGGGATCTACTATCACTGGCTTGACCAAGTGGCAAATTTGCGAGTGGCTAAAACTAACGCCGAGTATGCAAAAAGAATAGAAGAAGAGAACAAAAGACAAACTCGGCTATGGGAAGAGAGACAGAAAGATTAAGAAGAGATGAAGTCGCAGGAAGGCATATGAGAGAAGAAAAGAAAAAGAAGGCAAATGATGACGAGAAGAAGAAGAGAGAAAGAAGATGCCGATCAAGATGAAAGAAGGAGACAAATGAAGGAGATGAAGTGTTCTTTGTCCAACCCTTCGTGTATTTTATATGTAAATACATACAATGTAAGTCTTCTCCGTAATAAAGCTACAAATTTTCTATTTTTTTGAAGACTATTATATACTCGATACACCTTGTAAACAAATTGTGTTAAGTACAAGAATGATATGATCAATAAAAAGATTGATTCTCGCGATACATTCTATGTCAATACACTATCTCAGATGTATCTTTGTTATTTGCATCTTTGTATGATTTAAGTTTTGGCATCATCAAAAAGGGGGAAATTGTTAGGAATTTTATTGTTTAGATTTTGATGAATGCCATGTAAAACTTAGAATAGAAAGTTGGCACCCCAATTCTTGTCAGAAATGTATTGTAACAATTAGAGTGGCAAGCCGAGTTAAGTCACCACGCCTTAACATGCAAGAAGACAAATCAAGGCTTGAAGGAAAATCATTGAGAGACAGTGAGTACAAAGAAAGAAGAGCAGACAGAACTCGATCAAGCAAGAAGCGGTGAGATGGTGAGTGGAACATCACTCAAGTCAACTCAAGAGAAGCCAAGTCTCAAGTGAAGTGACAGAAGAGTCATCCATGATTGAAGTCGACTACTAAGTCACCTGGGGAAAGCAAGGAAATGCAATCAAGTCGAGATAATCAGAAAAGAACCGTTGTACGTAAATCAAGAGATTTACTTAAACAAGTAATATCTCCATACCACCTTTCTTGGAGTGCTCACCCCCAAGCGTGCAAAATGAATGAACCAATGGGAAGCACTACACCGTGTCGAACTCCGAAAAAGGTGATAAAACAATTCATACGAGGAAATGGCAATTCCAAGAACTCGCAAACCAACGACGCAAAGTGACTTTCAAAAATTGAGCCTATCTCTTCAACGGGCAAATTTTTGAAAGTTCACTATAAAAGGCCGAGGAGTTTGTTTGAGAAGGAGGATGGATGACACACACGTGAGATATACAAGCTTATCAAAAATCGAAACATTCTCAATCCTCAAGCCTACATCTCAAGTACATCAATCCAACACTTACCCGTGAAGGAAAGAGAACTTCAATCGCAGTTGAAGAGGAAAATATCGAAACAAGGGGTCTACATTCCGGGAAGGATTGTAGAAAGGTTCAAAGCGTCTGAACCAAGTCTTAAGCTTTTGGAGGGCTTCGTGATCAAATCCAAAGTGCTTGAGCAAGTGAGTCAGATGTAGTAGCAAGGCAAAACGCCCGTGAAGAAGCCGAGTCGCACGAGAAGCCACCGAGTGATCAAGGCGTCTCTGCATCGAGTCCCAAAGGATCAAATCGGTTGTTGTGATCAAGACTTGTATCGGACTGTTACCACTTTGTAAACCGATCATTACTTAGTGGATTCCTCCAGAGTTGGAGAAGAGAGGAGTAGAAGAATTACCCCATCTTCGAACCTCTATAAAAACTTTATTGTGTCATTTACATTTCAAAGATTTAAATTCTGACTTTTAATTGCTTATATCTCACGATAAATTTGCTATCCATTTGATAATTTATAAGTACTAAATCAAGTCAGTAAAAACTTGTTTAATCAAACTTAAGGGTGTTAAGTCTTCCAAAAAACAAAACCACAGTTGAGTCAAATTATAGCCAAACCGAAGTTACTCTATTAATAAACAATTGAGTCTGTTGAGAGATTAACTCTACCGAGTGACTAATTCGACCGTCCATCAAGGACACAAATTGTGTAGAACTCAGAGATTTAAAAGACTAAATCGAAAATTTGGCAAGGTTTATTCAACCCCCTTCTAAACCTTACACTTACACCCCTTGGGACCTAAGTGGTATCGGAGCGGTTGGTTCATTGAACCCTCCGCACCGGTTCTTGAACTAGATCTCCAAACTTTTCAAAGTCTCCGCATTAGTACTTAATCTTTCAAAACTCTTTTCTATCATTAAAAGTTACTATCATGGAAGCAAATCTAACACGCATTCCTATGTTCACTATTGAAGAATTTGATGATTGAAAATTCAGTATGCAAGTGCTCATCTATCAAAGATTACATGATGAGATGTGGATAGTGATAGAAAGATGGGCCCTCGCAAATATTAAAGGTAAAACAAATTTGCACAAGAGTTGCACCAAGGAGAAAAAAGATGTTGCTCTCGCACTGTCATGGTTGAAAAACCAAGAACCGAGTGGACAAATGATGACGAAAAAAGGTACAACCTGGACAATGTAGCCAAGGACATCCTGTACAAAACCTTCGACAAAGCCATGTTCAATAAAGTCAAATCTTGCAAAACAGCTAAGGAAAACTGGGGAAGTCGACATTGATTTGTGAAGGCTCGTGAGCAAATCAAAGAAAACAAACTATCGCTGGTTCGTACAAAAATTTGAGAACTTCAAAATGATCTCGGGAGAAAACCTGGATCAACCGGATGCTCGGTTCACGTAAATCACAAATGAGCTATCTCGCACTTGGAAAGGAATATACACGAATGAAATGTGTATGAAAATCCTAAAAAGTCTTCCAATCGAATGGGAAATGAAGGTCATGGCAATCGAGACATTCCATGGACCTATCAAAGACATCCAACCATGAGTTATTCTCGGACCTCAAAGCCTATGAGTTTGAGTGAGAAGAAAAGAGGAAGAGACAAATTGCACTCCAAAACAAATTTGCTCTAATTGTTAAGGATGGGAAGAGAGCCGAGGTCAAAAAGTCATTGACCCGTAAGAAATAATACGATGGTTAAAAGATTCAACAAGTTCTTTAATAATAACTACAAGAGAGGAAAGGGTGAATCTTCCGTAAGACACTCGGCTCCCTCAAAATCAAGGGAAGACAGGCCAACCAAGAGAACAGATCATCAAAAAGTTGAATATCAAAGGTCGACAACTCAAGAATGGAAAGAGTCGATCAAAAGGTGAATATCTATGTTGGAATCAGAGACAACCAGGTCACTATGCCATTGATCGCTCATATCCTCGTAGTCGGCAAAGACAGAGAGATGAAGAAGAAAGAAAAAGTCTTCTGAGAAAGAAGACAAGAAAAGAAAAAGGCAATGATGGCTGGCTTAAGAACCGCCGCGAGACCAAGTCAAGAGAGACAGTGACTCAGAGAGTAGTGAAGTCGACTACTCAAGTGACTCACGAAGAAGAAGCCTTGATCCGCTTGATGGCCAAAGAACAAGATCAAGAAGATGAGGTACAATCTAACTCAACAAGCTCAAACACTAGTGATAGTGATCGTGACACACACACTTCATCACCTATGAGATCTTTATGATTCATTAGGCAAAATGATGAAAGATTTTGAGCACATTAAATCCTCACACACACTATTGAATGAGGAAAACAGCCTACTCAAAAGTCAAAAGTCACGGTGACCAAGGAGCCGAGTACTCTAAGTCAAATAGTCGTTGAAAATAAAAGCTTAAAATTTGAAAATGCTAAATTAGTAGCAGAAATTGCTTGCTATAGAAAAGAGGAGAATGACCTCAAGAATGTTATTGCCTCATTCACCAAGGCATCTAAATCATTAGATGATCTTATTATGAGTCAAAAAGAATGTGGAGACAAGACAAAGCTTAGATTCAATTCCTCTATGCTATGTCAAACCTCAAGAGTAATTTTGGAAAAAGGATCTTCAAGTCATGAAGAATCGAAAGATCCAAAACTCTAAATCCGCACACACATTCGCTCCAAAGCACAATAATAAGCAAACCGCCTCGGGGTTACAAAGGAAAAGGAAAAAACCCAATGAGAGTTGAAAGACAAATGAGAAGAGATTCACTGAGTCCTTCAAACAGACTCCAAACAAAAATACTCAGAAAGAAAAGAGAGCTACCAAAAATCCCTTAAAACTCGTAAGAGAAATACATATGATGGGAATGGTAGAAAATATCCAAGCCAAGTCGATTGGAATAATGTGAACTATCAAAGATAGACTTATGTAATATAAGCCCAAATGGCAAAGGCCTAGAACTCAACAAAGGCCATTCCAAAAGTATAAGAGCTTTCATCAAAGACACATATGCACCAGCACTACACTCAAAAACACCACAATTACCAAAGGAAAGCAATTGCTAAAACACATACGCAGCATACGACAAAAGAGACAAAATTGTATGAATCCAGACTCCCCAAGCAATTTGCCAGGATTAATTATAATTATGGCAATCGATAGATGGCAACCTCTTAGAGTCAAATCATTTGGCTATAGGTTGGTTGGATCATCTTATAATTTAACCCCTCAGACCCTGACAAGCATGGGTACCTAAAACTTAATTTCCTTGATTGCGGGTTCAAGGAAGTGATGTGCCAAGGAACCTGGTACATGGATAGTGGTTTTCCGCATATGACAGAAATAAAAGAAATCTGTCAAAATTCAAGGAAATTAAAAGGAGCAAAAGTCATATTTGGAGGAAATGAAGCTCCTGGTGAAATAAGAGGCATTGATCCATCAAGAGGAATGGATTAGAAATCACGAGATGTTGCATATGTTTAAGGACTTAACTTCAATCTACTAAGCATCACCAACTTTGTGACAAGGGCTACAATGTTGGATTCAATATGGGCATATGCCAAATCAAAGACATTGAAGCAAATGAAGTGGGTCTTTGCAAGGATGTAGAGATTAAAAATATGTATGTAGTGGATTGGTCAACCGCAACACCCAAAGACTGTCTACTTGCAAAAGAGCACTTGAATCAAGTTAGTCGTGGCACAAAAAGCCGAGTCATCCGAATTTCAAAACGATCAACAAACTTGCAAGAAGTCATCTTGTGGAAGGACTTCACTCGATATCAAGAAGGAGAGTATATGTGACGCATGTCGAAGGGAAAACAAATCAAGTCGTCATTCAAAGAAAAGACATGCCCATCCTCAACAAGAATATTGCATCTACTCCATATGGATCTATTTGGTGATGGAACCCGGCCAAAGATAAGTGGAAAGAAATACACCTTGGTGGTAGTAGATGACTACTCAAGATATACATGGACAATATTCATGTGTAAGAAGAAAGAAACTCTACAAAAACTACCACGGTGATGAAAAGGATTCAAAATGAGAAGAGTCAAACCATTATCAAAATAAGATCGGATAGAGGAACCGAGTTTGTCAATGGAATAATAACTCAAAAGATTGTATTGAGAATGGTATGCCATGAACTATCGTGCCAGCAAGGACTCCACAATGAGAATGGAGTTGCGAGAAAGAAGGAATAGAACTCTCAAAAGAAGCAAAGAAGGACCATGTTAGTCAAGAGAGTTACCAAAAAGGTTTTGGGCTGGCAAGCAATCAACACGACTTGCTACACTCAAAACAGAGATGTATGATAAATAGACGGTGACAAAGACTCCTATGAGATCCGGACGGAAGAAAACCAAATGTTTCATATTTGAGAATATTTGGATGTAAATGCTTCATTCACAACAATGGCAAAGACAACCTAAAGGCTTTTGATGCTAAAGTGATGAAGGTATCTTCAGATACTCATTTGAAAGCAAAGCCTGAGAATACTCAACAAAAGGACTATGGTCGCAGAAGTTAATCCATTCATGTGGTATTTGATGAGCCAAACATAAATGGAGAAGACATTGAAGAGTCGGTGATAAGTCAAACATCCAACCATGTAAGAGTCTCTATCTTTCAAGTTCAAGTCGGAATTATCAATTCGAAGAAGATGAGATAGTGAATCTCGAAAAACACCGGAAAATTTGCGTAGCTAAGTGATTACGAGAGAGTCGATAATAAAGAACACAAACCGCAAGTCGATCGAACCCGCCTAACTCACTCCAACTCGATGTAAGATGGCCGAGAGACCATCCACCGAGAACTTGTCATTGGAAATATAAGAGAAGGTGTCAAGACAAGATCCGAACTCAACAAGAAGCAATGTTCACATGCTTCATCTCAAAAGAGCCAAAAATGTGTCACAAGCATCTTGGATGACACACATTGGATTCAAGCCATGCAAGAAGAGTCAATCAATTTGAGAGAAATAAAGTATGGGAACTAGTGCAAAGACCCATACATCAAAATGTCATTGGAACCAAAATGGGTGTTGTAAATAAGATGAACGAGGAAGGTTCTGTGGGTAAGAAACAAAGCAAGACTAGTGGCCAAAGGATATTGCCAAGAAGAAGGAATAGATTTTGATGAAACATTTGCCCTCGTAGCAAAGATTGGAAGCTATAAGGATGTTTCTTGCCTATCGCACTCACAAGAATTTCATTGTATATCAAATGGATGTAAAGAGTGCATTCCTAAATGGTCTATTGGAAGAAGAAGTGTATGTTGAACAACCTCCAGGATTTGAGCGAGAAGACTCTTGGAGACAAGGTATACAAACTCAAGAAAGCCACATGCACGGATTGAAACAGCACCAGAGCATGGTATGATACCCTGTCACAATTCCTAATCGAAAATGGATTCACTAAAGGAAAAGTAGATAGAACACTTTTCTTTAATTCAAGACAAGAAGAGTATCGCTTGTTCAAATATATGTGGATGACATCATTTTTGGATCCACTAACAAAGAGTCGTGGTGAAAAATTCTCAAACCTCATGCAAAGTAAATTTGAAATGAGCATGATGGGAGAGCCGACATTCTTCCTGGACTTCAAGTGAAACAATTTGAAGGATGGAACCTTCATAAGTCAAACAAAATACACCAAAGAGATTTGATGAAGAAATTTGGTATGGAGGAGAAGTCCTTTGTAAAAGTACCAATGAACACATCACCAAAATGGACATGGATGCAGATGGCAAGCTGTAGATCAAACAAGATCTGAGCACTTATTGGATCATTGCTCTATCTCACAAAGCGGCCGTACATCACCTTCTTTGTAGGTGTATGCAAGATTTCAATCGCCCAAAAGAGAGCCATATGACAAAGAGCTAAGAGAATATTGAGATACTTGAAAGGAAGCCAAGAAGTAGGCCTATGGTATCCAAAGGAAGGTGGATTCAAGCTAATGGCTATTCAGACTCACGACTATCTTTGGATGCAGAGTGGGATAGGGAAGAGCACTTCGAGGCACATGTCAAATGCTAGAAACAGACTAATTTCCTGGTTTAGCAAGAAGCAAAACTCAATAGCCACCCTCTGGTGAGGCGAGAATACATAGTTGGGCATTTGTTGTGCCCAAGTCCTATGGATGAGACAAAGTGAGAGATTATGAAGTTGAAGAAAAGAAATTCCAATCATGTGTGATAAACAAGTGCAATTGCAATCACTCATAATCCTGTGTTGCACTCAAGAACAAAACATATTGATGTCGAGATATCACTTCATAAGAGACCATGTTGAAAAGAAGGACATCATCCTGGAATATATCTCAACCGATAAACAACTAGCCGACATCTTCACAAAACCATTATGTGAGTCAAGATTTGAAGAACTCAAACATGAGTTGGGGCTAATTGAGCTAAGCCGAGACACGTAAGAATCAAAGAAAAGAAATGGAACAGAAAGAAGGTGAAAAAAAGAAAACAAAAAAAATCACCAAGAATCACCAGACGGAAAAGTCACTATACCAAGTCATTGATAATGAGTCACTAAGAGAAATGTGAGAAGCAGAGTTAAATCGGCTAAGAGATGTTCAATAACTTATGAGCAAAGTGACAAAAACGCAATCGTTTTGACTTAGCGGGAATATTTTAAGAGACACGTCCAAGATAATGATGATGTGTACAGACATAAAGCCGCACACCAAGCCTATGATTGGATATAAATGTTGCCGCATTAAATACGAGACATGAATCGCTTCAATATGCGTGCGAAATCCAAGCCGTTGATTTCGATCACAATTCAAAAACCGCCCGCACGCCCTTTCATAAACCATATTTAAACCATTTTCGCCCCCGTTTCTCTCTCACACTTCTAAAACTGTTCATCTCATTCTCTCAAAAAAAGGCAAGATACTCTCGAAACCCTATCAACCTTCAAATCAATTTCAATTTTTCCTTGAAATAATCCCGAGAAATGGCACCAACTTATGACTTTACAAAGTTAGGAAAGCAAATCCACACCGGTTCGACGTGGATTTCGGCTGAATGGTGAAGCAGGGGTCCGACGACACCTGGTAAAGAAAATCGCCGGTAAGTTGGAAACGCCAAGGCTAAAACCGCTTTCTACCGCTGCGGAATATCCTATGACCTATGTGGGAGGAGGTCGAAATACCCCACGTGAATGCCGAGATTCACGATGAAGGAATCAAGTCATCTGCTCACGGAAGCACCGACTATCACCGCCAAGGATTGGTCAATATTGCTCACTACAGCCAGGGAGCAACCGAGATTAAGGAAATCGATGTCAACTTGGCCGACGCGATGGAAAGAGATAGCCAAGTCCGATCATGGCCGATAAAAATTATATACACAAAGAAACAAGAGATCACAAGGAGGATTATCACAAATTGTTGGACATAGTTGCCAAATGTATCGACATCAAATTTGGCGCCTTTGACCAATCACAAAGGCAAAGTCATCGTGGATGGTTGCAATCATCGAAAAGATAAATCGGGCCGAAGTTTATCTACAGCAGGTTTCCGCCGTAACGTGGGAACAAGTCCTTCAAAGAAGACGGGTCATTTGATGATCCCTAGGATATGGCCTGGTGATTGGCCGGCCATTTGAGGTGAAAGGAGTCCCTCTTAGACATGGGAAGGCTTTCCATGTTAACAAGAGTGATGTTCGCAGCTAACCTCTCTCAGTGCTCGTGAGCTACGCCAAGAGAGTCGACACTAGTGAGGGAATCACCGACCGAAGACACAAATGCCTTCTCTCCAAATTAAGAAGAAAGCCGCCTCCCGCACCGCTAAGAAAATCACGCCCGCAAAGAAAGAAAACTAAACATGCTCCCCGCTTCGCAGAAAGTCACCCGCCCAAAGAACCAATGTCACTCCGCCCGCAGCAGCCGGGTCGAGTATGACTCCCAAATACTTCTCCGATCGCGGGTGCGGAGGAGAATCACATGCCTATACGACTCCGTAAACAAACACAAGCACCGGCCCCGCACAAGACCAGACAGACACTTCGTACAAACTTGAGACGGGCACTCTTGTCGGCTACCCGACAGAGAACCAAATTTAGGCCGGGCTATCTACCTAGGCACAATGGTTCCTGAGACTGACCGGAGAAGCAGTAGTCCCGCATGTAATTGATGAAACACCAAGTCTCGTCACGTGATCAAACAGAAAGAACCAAGACACAAATTAGCTCACACACCGGCCACGCGTTAACCACCAAGAGCAATACTGCAACTGAACGAAGTAATACCGGAGCG